>JAODUO010000015.1:67500-107500 GCA_025642075.2 Ridgeia piscesae | reverse complement strand
CGAGTGAAGTGGAGCAACGTATAGTGAATAAACTTGTCCAAAGTTCGACACGGCGGAGTAGGATTCGGACAGCGATTTTCTCGATTGAGCTATAATGTGCTGCTAGGAAACCATTGTAATTTCCCCGTGAAAAAGATGACTACACGATCTTCAAACAGGGCACTTTTCAGGTTATACAAAGCGTTGACGCTGCTTGAAATCACTTTGCCATGATAGTCAACATTAATGTTGTGTACATTTAGTTTGTTATTATGAATTACACGAAATAGTCGTACACAGACTAACGGTCGCAGTTATACTGGAACCCGATTTTTCCGGCGCACGGAATAACCAGCGACAAAACCCGTTGCTGGACAGTGCTGCCATCTTGCGAATGACTCGTTAATCAACGTTTCAAGGCTACATGATCGGTCAACTTGAATACAATACACTGTACAGTACGTATCTTATTATATATATAGTATTTAATAACACTTTATTACGGACTTAATAAATGCAACAAATATTGTTATAGTAATATGTAAATAAGTGAACGAAATTAAATAATAATAGTAAATAAGTTATATATATATATATATATATATATATATATATTTATATAACTAAGTAATATGTACACACTATTGAATAGAGTCATACTCGGGACACCAGTGTTTAAATAAAGTTTATTATTATTACTAATAAATATAAGAAACTTTTTTTAAATATTATTTTAAAAAATAATGTATAATGCAAATTACATTTAATATAAATTAATGCACAATGAATAAAACACAATGTGTAATGTAGCGTGTAATGTAGCATGATTACCATGTACTGTAAGATAACTGAAGAAAAAACACCATGTAACAATCAACACAAACACATATAATGCAAGTAACATTAGAAAAACACCATGTAAATGTAAGTAACATTAGAAAAAGGCCATGTAAATGTAAGTAACATTAGAAAAAGGCCATGTAAATTTAAGTAACATTAGAAAAAGGCCATGTAAATTTAAGTAACATTAGAAAAAGGCCATGTAAATGTAAGTAACATTAGAAAAAGGCCATGTAAATGTAAGTAACATTAGAAAAAGGCCATGTAAATGTAAGTAACATTAGAAAATGAACATGTAAATAACATTAGAAAATGAACATGTAAATAACATTAGAGAAAGTCCATAATAAATGTAAGTAACATTAGAAAAACACCATGTAATGACAACACAAGCACATGTGGATTTCCTTCCTAACTGTATATGTTATAGCTGTACAACTTTCGTTTATAAACTATCAAACAGTATATAATTGTAGTAGAAAGTAATCTGTACTCAGTGCATTTGGCATCTTGACGTGTTGATCAGTGAACATTATCACAATACATGGACAGATCATGTCCTAGGGTAGTGTTTCGAGATTAACTGCTTCATGTAGCTGTCCAATCTCTACAAGATAAAAACAACAATATTCATTTCCCTATCTTTATTGCCTCTTCCAACTGCATAGCGTCATTGGTATTACATTTATTACACAAACAATATCTACCATTGACTTGTTTATAGTTAACATCGAACTACCAATCTACCAAAGGTGTTGTCTAGTAATATTTACCATATTTCATTTATTTTACATAATATACATTTTAAGTCATAATACTACACTATACTTTACTACACTTTCCATTGTATACCAGTTTATAGTACATGTAGTATGTGAATAAGGGAACAAAATAAAATAATAATAGTACATCGTTTTTTAAACAAGATTTCGCAGCCACTAATATACCATTGTATTCTTGTACAAAATACATTACTAATCAAATGTAGTAATTTATTACCTTAACTAACAGTCTAACAAAAAACTAACAGAAACAAACAGGCATCAATGTAATTTATTTGTAGCTTCATGCAGACGATCTGACCATTACAGCCTTAATAGAACAGACACAAAGTTGCTATTAATAGAAGCTGATTGATGCATAATACAAAAACGTGTTTACAATTGTAATAAATGATTCACCTTAGCTTTGTTATAGATGGCATTGTTTTGTTGGAACAGACATCGCACTGACTCGGTGATGTCATTCACAAACTCCCGGAGACAACTGCTGCAAATGTAAACGTTCATGAAGTCGTAAACATGATGCAACAATAAAAACATGATATAATATATACATGTGTATAGCATAAATTGCCTATAGCAGTCTATGATGCAGAAACATGGACACGATAATCTCAAGTGACATTTGACTGTTTTAAGATGTGTTCCCTGTGGGTTATCAGAAGTGTCACAAGGGCAGGCAGATCATTAAATAGAGAAGACATTCACCCTGTATCTATATCAGATATCATCAGACCCTGAAGACTGGTGGTTTGGCCATGTTTGTCATATGCCAAATATAAACATCAATAAAATATATTTCCAAGGAGACTTTGAATAGTCGAGAAAAAGGTGGAGTCACCAAGACAGAAATGATATTAGAACCCTGCAATTAAGAGCAGAGTAGTGTGCTCTAGAATCTAGACATGAGATGCATTTAAGAAAAGTAAGTCAACTAATAGATTTAGTTATAGTGTATTAGAGCATTATGAATACATTTGTTGCAGTGGCAATGTTTTAATCTATAAACAGGGCATATTTGCCAAATGAACATGTCTTGGGATGTGTAATTAGTCATGATGTTAGCATATAAATGTTTATCACCTTGTCAACTGCTGGCCCTTCTGCTCTCTGTTGTCCCAAAAGTTCAGGACCGCATCAAGAAATGACAACACTTTCACAATGTGGCTGCAATGAAATTGATCTCATCACATAATTATATCAACTTTTATACCTTATCAAAACAATGTTATTAATTGAAGAAAAAAAACATTTCCATTATCTGTTTACTGACAAGGTAAGATGCTTTGAACAAATCTGAGCAAACTGACTTGTTTCCGATTGGAATATGTCACAATACAAGAGAGTTACAATGCCATGACAATGTAGTCAATAGGCTTTACGAGTATTCATATATACACACACATTTTTAATAAGCTGAATGTTTGTGAAATAAAACATGTCCATGTTATAATGTACTACATTTGTATTTGACCTGGATGCCAAGAGAAAATAAAAGACACAGGCCAAAGTCAACTCTGCAAATGCAACAGAAGAGTTGAACTTGGTCTCAGCAGACAGGAGACACCAGACAGAAACAGAAGGTCTGACCAGATCGTGTGCAGACTTTGCCATACAACATCAAATGGACAAGTTAATAAGTTAGTGAGTAAGCAAGAATGTAGGTAAGTAAGGTATGTATCAAAATGGACTATCCAGGTGCAATCAAATAGTAGCACAAGCTGGCAACATTTTATACATGAAACATAAGCTATTTTTCTTGAATACTTTGATAGAACAACTTATCGGAATGATACATAACAATTCAAATATTAGGTGTTTTATAATTTACTAATAAATAACAGTTCACTATGGATCTAATGCATACTGCCATGTTCTTTGATATTTAAGATAATCTCATTAAATATTAATTTAAGAAAATAAAAGTTATTCACAAATAACATTCAAATAATTATAATCGAAGCCTACTCACTCCTCGTACTTGCTGTGGAGGAGCTGTTTAATGAGTGGCTGAAGCTCAAAACATGTCTCCACCGAGAGTTCATTCCAGCTTTTCTCCTTTCTGTGCAGGCTGAAAGAGATTATAACATTCCCAATGTTTAGAAAACATTTTAGAATAATTTTAGTTATTTAGTGCATTTTTAAGTTTTAGTATCGAAGACTAATTTTTATGATTTTCTATATTTGCTATAAGTATTTTTGGCTTGTTTTAATGATCAAACCTGTAAAGTGCCTTTCAGCAGTTTAGGCTGAAAAGGGTGCTATATAAATTTTTATATTACTATAATAATAATATATATTTATTTGGTATTAACATCATCCGTACACAGTTCAGTAGGTGGCCTTCCTAAAATGTTTTCCTTCTGTAATATTAGTATGACAATTAAAAAATACTCAAATTATCATTAATTAATCAGGTAATTCACTCATCTCTGGATATAACAACAATTCTACTATAACCTATATTAAGTCTGACCAAATTCTTTTGACATTCTGCTGGAAATATACTGAAACTTAAGAAATAATATAACTGTCTTAATTTAATTCAATGCTCTGCATCAGGTTGTTAAAACCAATGAAAACTGTCACATGCCTGTTGACAAGGATTGGTAGGATGTCCGCCGTGACACTCTCGTCATTGACCTTGAGTAGATACGACACAAGTGCGCCCCCTCCACACTGGCGCCACAGTGTGGCCGCAGCCTGGAGTCGCATCCGGCGACCAGACAGGATTGTTATCATCGCTGAGTGATCTTGTGAAATTCTCTGCAAGGAAACTTGCTTTAATGACACATTAGTAGCCACCTATGTGGTACAACAAACCAATTGGAACAATTACAGATGTGCCATTTGAGGATCATTACAGAGTTTAGTGAGCTACAGAACAACAAATGAATTGGAACAATTACAGATGCGCCATTTGAGGATCATTATAGAGTTTAGTGAGCTACAGAACAACAAATGAATTGGAACAATTACAGATGCGCCATTTGAGGATCATTATAGAGTTTAGTGAGCTACAGAACAACAACTGAATTGGAACAATTACAGATGTGCCATTTGAGGATCATTATAGAGTTTAGTGAGCTACAGAACAACAACTGAATTGGAACAATTACAGATGTGCCATTTGAGGATCATTATAGAGTTTAGTGAGCTACAGAACAACAACTGAATTGGAACAATTACAGATGTGCCATTTGAGGATCATTATAGAGTTTAGTGAGCTACAGAACAACAACTGAATTGGAACAATTACAGATGTGCCATTTGAGGATCATTATAGAGTTTAGTGAGCTACAGAACAACAAATGAATTGGAACAATTACAGATGCGCCATTTGAGGATCATTATAGAGTTTAGTGAGCTACAGAACAACACCTGAATTGGAACAATTACAGATGGCCATTTGGGATCATTATAGAGTTTAGTGAGCTACAGAACAACACTGAATTGGAACAATTACAGATGTGCCATTTGAGGATCATTATAGAGTTTAGTGAGCTACAGAACAACAAACGAATTGGAACAATTACAGATGTGCCATTTGAGGATCATTATAGAGTTTAGTGAGCTACAGAACAACAAATGAATTGGAACAATTACAGATGTGCCATTTGAGGATCATTATAGAGTTTAGTGAGCTACAGAACAACAAATGAATTGGAACAATTACAGATGTGCCATTTGAGGATCATTATAGAGTTTAGTGAGCTACAGAACAAAAAACTGAATTGGAACAATTACAGATGTGCCATTTGAGGATCATTATAGAGTTTAGTGAGCTACAGAACAACAACTGAATTGGAACAATTACAGATGTGCCATTTGAGGATCATTATAGAGTTTAGTGAGCTACAGAACAACAACTGAATTGGAACAATTACAGATGTGCCATTTGAGGATCATTATAGAGTTTAGTGAGCTACAGAACAACAAATGAATTGGAACAATTACAGATGCGCCATTTGGGGATCATTATAGAGTTTAGTGAGCTACAGAACAACAACTGAATTGGAACAATTACAGATGTGCCATTTGAGGATCATTATAGAGTTTAGTGAGCTACAGAACAACAACTGAATTGGAACAATTACAGATGTGCCATTTGAGGATCATTATAGAGTTTAGTGAGCTACAGAACAACAAATGAATTGGAACAATTACAGATGCGCCATTTGGGGATCATTATAGAGTTTAGTGAGCTACAGAACAACAAACGAATTGGAACAATTACATAAGCGCCATTTGAGGATCATTATAGAGTTTAGTGAGCTACAGAACAACAAATGAATTGGAACAATTACAGATGCGCCATTTGAGGATCATTATAGAGTTTAGTGAGCTACAGAACAACAAATGAATTGGAACAATTACAGATGCGCCATTTGAGGATCATTATAGAGTTTAGTGAGCTACAGAACAACAACTGAATTGGAACAATTACAGATGTGCCATTTGAGGATCATTATAGAGTTTAGTGAGCTACAGAACAACAACTGAATTGGAACAATTACAGATGTGCCATTTGAGGATCATTATAGAGTTTAGTGAGCTACAGAACAACAAATGAATTGGAACAATTACAGATGCGCCATTTGGGGATCATTATAGAGTTTAGTGAGCTACAGAACAACAAACAAATTGGAACAATTACATAAGCGCCATTTGAGGATCATTATAGAGTTTAGTGAGCTACAGAACAACAAATGAATTGGAACAATTACAGATGCGCCATTTGAGGATCATTATAGAGTTTAGTGAGCTACAGAACAACAAACGAATTGGAACAATTACATAAGCGCCATTTGAGGATCATTATAAAGTTTAGTGAGCTACAGAACAACAAACCAATCGGAACAATTACAGATGTGCCATTTGAGGAACATTATAGAGTTTAGTGAGCTACAGAACAACAACTGAATTGGAACAATTACAGATGTGCCATTTGAGGATCATTATAGAGTTTAGTGAGCTACAGAACAACAAATGAATTGGAACAATTACAGATGCGCCATTTGAGGATCATTATAGAGTTTAGTGAGCTACAGAACAACAAATGAATTGGAACAATTACAGATGCGCCATTTGGGGATCATTATAGAGTTTAGTGAGCTACAGAACAACAAACGAATTGGAACAATTACATAAGCGCCATTTGAGGATCATTATAGAGTTTAGTGAGCTACAGAACAACAAACCAATCGGAACAATTACAGATGTGCCATTTGAGGATCATTATAGAGCTTAGTGAGCTACAGAACAACAAAGAATCGGAACAATTACAAATGCTTCATTTGAGGATCATTTTAGAGTTTAGTGAGCTACAGAACAACAAACCAATCAGTACAGGTACAGATGCGCCATTTGGGGATCATTACAGAGTACAGTGAGTGACGGAACAATAAACCAATTGGAACAATTACAGATGCGCCATTTGAGGATCATTATAAAGTTTAGTGAGCTACAGAACAACAAACGAATTGGAACTATTATAGATGTGCCATTTGAGGAACAGTACAGAGTTTAGTGAGCTACAGAACAACAAACCAATCGGAGCAATTACAGATGCGCCATTTGAGGAACATTATAGAGTTTAGTGAGCTACGGAACAACAAACGAATTGGAACAATTACAGATGCGCCATTTGGGGATCATCACAAACGTATGCAACTATAAGTAACTATTAATGTGATTTGCAAAGATATTACCATTTGAGAAATGAGAAGGAAATGGTTCAAAGAAGGGATGATCAAAGAAAGAGGGGAGTGGTCATCTGTGTCTATGGGGTGCATGGTCAAGCGGTTAGAGTACAGAACGTTTATCAAAGAAAGTCCTAGTTTGGGCTTTCTTACTGTTGTAAATGTTATCACTCTGCTTCACTGAGATTTATTTGGAAAAGATCACCAAGCAATATTGGTCACTTCACTGTAAATATCTGAGTAAAGTGAAAAGATGTCACACAAGATCAACAAAAACCCATATAGACTTTGGACTATATGTATCTGGCTGCTGGTGCTATATAAAACACAATATTACCAGTCTCTAAAAAAATCATTATACAAACAAATAGCTACAAAACTGAAGCTTCATTCTTTGAATTGCAAGAAGATTTGTTGAGCTGTGATATTAAACAGCCAACAACTGGGTTATCACATCTTTACCCATTGTACCACTCATTTAGCTACAAAACTGAAGCTTCATTCTTTGAATTGCAAGAAGATTTGTTGAGCTGTGATATTAAACAGCCAACAACTGGGTTATCACATCTTTACCCATTGTACCACTCATTTAGCTACAAAACTGAAGCTTCATTCTTTGAATTGCAAGAAGATTTGTTGAGCTGTGATATTAAACAGCCAACAACTGGGTTATCACATCTTTACCCATTGTACCACTCATTTAGCTACAAAACTTAAGCTTCATTCTTTGAATTGCAAGAAGATTTGTTGAGCTGTGATATTAAACAGCCAACAACTGGGTTATCACATATTTACCCATTGTACCACTCATTTAGCTACAAAACTGAAGCTTCATTCTTTGAATTGCAAGAAGATTTGTTGAGCTGTGATATTAAACAGCCAACAACTGGATTATCACATATTTACCCATTGTACCACTCATTTAGCTACAAAACCGAAGCTTCATTCTTTGAATTGCAAGAAGATTTGTTGAGCTGTGATATTAAACAGCCAACAACTGGGTTATCACATATTTACCCATTGTACCACTCATTTAGCTACAAAACTGAAGCTTCATTCTTTGAATTGCAAGAAGATTTGTTGAGCTGTGATATTAAACAGCCAACAACTGGATTATCACATATTTACCCATTGTACCACTCATTTAGCTACAAAACCGAAGCTTCATTCTTTGAATTGCAAGAAGATTTGTTGAGCTGTGATATTAAACAGCCAACAACTGGGTTATCACATCTTTACCCATTGTACCACTCATTTAGCTACAAAACTGAAGCTTCATTCTTTGAGTTGCAAGAAGATTTGTTGAGCTGTGATATTAAACAGCCAACAACTGGGTTATCACATCTTTACCCATTGTACCACTCATTTAGCTACAAAACTGAAGCTTCATTCTTTGAATTGCAAGAAGATTTGTTGAGCTGTGATATTAAACAGCCAACAACTGGGTTATCACATCTTTACCCATTGTACCACTCATTTAGCTACAAAACTGAAGCTTCATTCTTTGAATTGCAAGAAGATTTGTTGAGCTGTGATATTAAACAGCCAACAACTGGGTTATCACATCTTTACCCATTGTACCACTCATTTAGCTACAAAACTGAAGCTTCATTCTTTGAATTGCAAGAAGATTTGTTGAGCTGTGATATTAAACAGCCAACAACTGGGTTATCACATCTTTACCCATTGTACCACTCATTTAGCTACAAAACTGAAGCTTCATTCTTTGAATTGCAAGAAGATTTGTTGAGCTGTGATATTAAACAGCCAACAACTGGATTATCACATATTTACCCATTGTACCACTCACTTACCTCCTCCATTGGTGGAACACCAGTCACATGACCACTGGTGGTAGGAACAGCATTGGTGTCACATGACCTGTCATGGTGGCTTGATGATGCTGCTGCCCCCCGTGAGAGAACTGGATGCGGGTCTACAGTCACTCTCACGTTTGATGACACATGACTGCTCAGACAAATGACGCTGTGGCGTTTGGGAGTCTGACCAACATTAAAGACAATTGATAGAATGTCACAGAGATGGTTTATAACTAAAGGCATATAACAAGCCTTTTGGGTGGGTTTTCAGAACCAAGAGTTAATACAAGGTTACTATTCAATCAGTGTTATCAAAATGGTGCATTCTGGTAAAATATAGCAGTTCCTCTGTATCAGTTGAAAACTCTGGAGCAACAAATTGGTTACACACTACATACATACATACATATCTATACTAGTATCACATATTTCAATATGAATGTCTGCTGTTTACCTTATTCTTGGCTACAGGTGGTTTCTTCGCAATAACTTTGTTCTTTGGTGGCTCCAGTGGCTTAGCTCTAGAATACAAACAATAGTGAAATAATAAATACTAATGCGCATCACATACATATTATATACATATGTTTTTTTTGGTTAAGATTCAAGATCTGGGTAATTTACCTGGCTATAAAGTCATCAATAGAAAAAATGTAAAAGAACATTTCTAAGAAAAGAGTTTATTTTCAAAAAAATTAAGTAACCAAACTTGGCCAACAAATAACATATAAATATTCCATTATTACTTATGTTTTACCAAACTGTTTGACATATTGTAGTATAATTTAACTTACTTTGGGAGCATAATTGTCGATGATGAGTACGACGTTTCGACCCGTCATCTACGAGCCTTGTTCATGTACTGGTGTCACGTGTGTTGCCGCCTAAATCTGAGGCAACACACGTGACACCAGTACGTGAATAAGGCCCATAGATGGCGGGTCGAAACGTCGTACTCATCATCGACACTTAAGCTCCAAAGTAAGTTAAATTATACTACAATAAACCATTCTTGGAGCCATGAACAATATATTCAATGTTGTTTGACATATGAATGCTGGTAACATGTGGCAAAGTCCTTGGCTTACTAGCATAATGCTGAGCATAACATAGAGCAAGTGCTCTCTATCATGTCTGCTCTGGTTGGCCTGAAGTATAACACTTTCCTATATAGTTATATCATTACCAAACAATAGCCACACGTTGTTGATATAGACAGACATAGGTGTAATCATTAAAACTAATTATAATTTGATACAATGAAATATAAAATAATACTAGCCTTGCATATCCCAAGTTTATACATTGTAAAATCTAGCGATGGTGTGGTATTTTTTACACATTAAAACAAATTTAAATGCTTGCAATATATTAATGAGCAGGTATTTAAGATGCTTGATATTTCCATAGCTGGTCACAATGGCATTAGTCATTAAACAATTTATGTGAAAGTATTAAGTAACTTATGACCATGTGATTCATGACCATAATGGAATAATGTTTACCATGTGAACGTTCTGAATTTAAACAACTAAACCAGAAGCTTCCTTTCTTTAAAGCTGTGCCATTATTTCCTAGTTTGCTTGCCTTTTACATGTTAATAGATTCAACTTGTATAACTACTTGCAAAAGTAATCACACAGAAGATTCACTGTTTAAAATGCCATAGAAGTAAAGCAACACAATTATGTTCAACTATCAAGTTAAGTATTGATATGCAATAAATATCAAACCCAAGATGTGATATTCTTTTTAATCTACATGTGGATGTGTTTGTTTATTTGATGCCATGTTAGCAAATAACTGAGACTGACCGTTTATTGAGCAAAGGGCTTGGCTCACGTGGTGACTGCACGGCCACACAGGACTTCGCTCTCTGAAAGAATGACCAACAAGAAATACTACATCACTTGAGCTCTGCCTTGTTGACTCCTGTCATATGCAGAAAACTGACCAGCTGCGAATGTTTCCCTTAGGAAAAATGGAATAACCTTAATTAATGGGAATAACAACAAGGCATTATATGAATTTCTTTTGTTGCATATACATGAAGTATACTATTATATGTAACATTTGATTTTTTTTTAATACATAAAAATATCTATATGTTTAAAATGTAATATTCATTAAAGTTAAACATGGCTTGCCAGCAGATCCCGCAGAATTCCAGCGTCCGTAAAAGCGCGGCAAAAATATGCATATTTCAAAAAGCCCACTGGTTTGGATTCCTCTGCATAGGATGGAATCATCGGCAAAGACGGCAACGGTTGTTCATAAAGGAAGCCCAATCATGGACTGCCTCCACAAGATAACCTTATTAGCATTGAGGTGTTTCCATATGTGGCTAAGAACGATATGCTCCATCACCTTGCATAGGATACATGTTACCATGACTTTACCGCAGTATTGAAAAATGTAGTAAACTGTGGTCGACTATAACTTACTATGGGCATACTACAGTTTACAAAGGTTTACTACATCTCCATATAAATTTACTATGGTGAAAGCATGGTAAAATGTAGTATACTATGGTTTACTATAGCTTACTATGGATTTACTACAGTTCACTACAGTTTACTACATCTTCATGTGGATTTACTATGGTAAAAGCATAGTAAAACATAATATATTGTAGTTTACTACGAATTAGTATAGTTTACTATAATTTACTATGGTTTACTATTTCTATGTACGTATTTACTATGGTGAAAGCATGGTAAACTATAACATACTATGGTTTACTATGAGTTACTATGGATTTACCATGGTTTACCATAGTAAACTGTAGTAAATTTTTAGCAGGGCATGTTAAAGAGATTGGCCTGTAGTTAATGGGATTGCTTTATTGTATATTCGTGTGACAAGAGCTGTGGTCCAGGCTGTGGTCAATACTACTGTTGGGATTTCATCTGACCCATCCCGATGCCTTGTTTTGTTTTAGGGCTTCTAGTTGTTTTTATTATGCCATTTATTCTGATGGCAAGTGTTAGGATTGAAAGGAATTATGATGGGCCTTGGTTGGAATGTTAAATTGTTCTTTGGTGAAAACTGACTTGAAATGGTCATTTAAATTAGTGTGTTTGCTTTGCATGATCAGTCGTTTGCATCTTGTTATTTGAATCTAATGTTGCAATGCCAAGGTTTTTTGTTTTTGTTTGTTTAAAGAACGACCAGAAACGATTTAATTAAGGTATAGTAGTATAGCTGTGATATGATTTGGTTATTTCTTTCTTGACTTCTTTCCTTAGGTTTTTGAAATGTTCCCAATGTGTGTTTTTCTTTGTTTTCTTTCTTGACTTCTTTCCTTAGGTTTTTGAAATGTTCCCAATGTGTGTTTTTCTTTGTTTTCTTAGCCATAGTGTGAGTTTTGTCCCGTTTTCTTTGCATCTAATTATGTTTTTTTAATGATCCAGGGTAGATGTGGTTTAGACATAATTGAACAAGCGGGTACAGAGAAAGTCAGACAGTCATGCAGGGAGATATCAAACATGCCATGACATTTTACAAAATTTTAAATAACATAATCAACATCACACCACTAAATCGATCAAAAAAAGTGGCCATTACATCGCCACCAGGTGCCGCATCAACACAGCAGTGTTCTCCTTTTACCCCCGTGCAATTCGCATCTGGAATATGATCCCACCACACATTACTGAAATAGAACATCCCATAGCTTTTCAAGCAGCAATAATGAACCTCCCTTCATAACACCCAATCACCTAAATTGCCTGTAAAACAAACAAACAAACAAACAAACAAACAAACAAACAAACAAACAAACAAACATACATACATACATACATACATACATACATACATACATACATACATACAAACCAAACGCATGCGCACAAGAAGCACTACAAACTCCTGCGTTAGCCCAAGTTTGGGCTGTTTGGAGTAAACAACCTGAGACCTGAGATAGAGAACCATGCAAACTGTTTTACAATAATTATCAATACGCTATACTAGAATGTATTTGATTTTTCTCTAAAATGTACTCCTGTACTCTAGATACATGCAAGAGAACTGAAATACATTTGTTTGGTAGTGGTAATACATAACAATCACAGGTACAACAGCCAAAGTTACACTAACACAATCAAGCTGTAGCTCGACTATTATAATAGAGTATAGTGAAGGCCCCTACCTTCAGAACGTGATTCTTACTAGCAGCAGATTCTTCTACATTTTCCCACTTATGATGTTCTTTGTCCCACTTCAGCCATCCACCTGCTACACGAACTAAATTGTTGTCTGCCATTATAGGGGTTAATTCTGGAAATAAACAAAGTCATTGACAAATTAACATTGGCGAACCTACCGGCTAACAGTGTTACTAACAAATATTCCGATTTCGCGGCAAATTTCGCCGTGATTAAATAGAAAACAAGAATGTGGAAAGTGGCTAATGAAAACACATTGCATTTTAACATGATTAAACGTAACATTGATCTGTATATTATATCTAGTTAAACACAATTTTTTGGAAACATGAATAATCTAGTTTATGTTGCCGTTTTTTCCCGATTAGACTCTATCCGATATTGGTACTGTGTGTACGGTGTCTATGCTAAGGCAAATTTAATAAACGTACTAAATTTCGAACCATTGCCATCGGCAAAACCCATGCTGGCAGTGGCATTGCTATACGTAGACGTCTACGCACTTGCACGCACACATACACACCACAACACACATACGCTTACACACGTACGTACAGTACACACGCGCGCGTGAACGCACACATACAAGCGAGAGGTTGAGTTGTTCCGTTTACCTAAGTCTGTGTTGCTTTGTGGGGAAGCTCAAAATGGCTGCGGCCTGGTCTCTAGGCAAGCGTTGATCGGTTTTGCAAACGGTAAATTGTTGTATTATATTAATTTTCTGAAGCCGTTGTTTTTCCTAAGAGATGCATGTAATTTCCCTCGTTTATGCTGTAATTAGTTCTAAATAACTATGTTGAGTAGTAAGTCGAAGTGCAACGTTTGTCGTATTATTCCATCGACTCGCGCTGTGTCTGACAAGCATAATGTAAACAACACGGTGTCAGTTTAGCAGCTGCATGTGTGCATGTTGATTTAGTTACTTAGATGTTGAGATGTGTGTATAATCTAGTGTCCACATTATTTTCGCCTCTACAAACAACCTTATTACACTTTAAGTATAACATGTATATATCCCAGATTAGAGGGTTCATCCCACAATCATTTAATAAATTATGACATTACATTTACAATTACAGAGCCAAAGAAGTCGCTGACAAAGACAACGTACACAAATATTGAAGTTCCCTTAAAATGCAATATCGTATAGTTCATTATTATGCCCAAAATAGTAAACGTATTGTATAATTTACAATTGAAACAGTGAATTGAATACAATAGTTTTCAGGAATAGGATGCAGTTTGAACTTTCTGTTTCTTGTATATGTTGCCAACAGATGCCGCCATGGCAAGCCATGCCATTGTTGCCTCAGTAGCTCTGTGTTCGGTGACATTATCGCTCACATGGTGTAAAAGATGGCAGTCACACATGAATGCACACTGCGCACATCTCTTCCACCATCACACATACAACTTGCCTGTGATGGAGAATTCCTAGCATTGCCGTATGGCAGAACATCCATTGGAATATGGAACCTTCAGGACCTAACTATCAAGGTAAAAGCCAACCAATCTCCACAACTTATTACCCCCATTACAAGCTATGCTTCAGCACTTTATTTAAAGTTTTTGGCCATTTCCCCTGTGACTCTGTTATTCTACATACTTGACTAACATTTTTGCCTGCTCAGAAATCGCTGTTATCTGAAACATTTGCTATTATTTTAATGCGTGTTTAGGCTTTTTCGTGGTAATAGCATTGTGTATGAATGATGTGTTATGCATAGTCAGATTAATAATTAATATAATATATCAATAATGCATGATAGATGTATACCCGATTTTTCTAAATTATTCTAATTAGAAGATAAGCAAAAAATTGAATTATGCAAGCTGATTTAAGCAAGTACCGGTAGATAATTTAGATTTTTTTAGAGAACATTTTAAAGAAGTTTTTTGAAGCTCATCTGTCTTAGATATGTGATAATGAGGTACTATGTGAGATACTATGTGATAATGAGATACTATGAGAAATACTATGTGAGAATAAAATACTTTAATGTATGACACTTTTTGAGGTATTCTTCCTGTCTGTTATTTAGTTTGATGTATATCTAATGTTTTGCAATGTTCGGAAAATAGTTAGATAAATCCCAAGAGTCAATATCACACAACAAATCCACAAGCAGAATATACAGGTCAGTGTATGCTACATGACTTGCTAGTCACAATTAAAGATTAGTGCATTTTAATGACCTGCATCTTAGAAGTTGTCCTATGTCACTAATGATTTTAGCCATTGAAGTGTTAACATCTCATTTGGGTTTGCTCTAGCCATTGGAGGTCGAAGGTCACAAGCGAGCAGTGTCTGCACTTCGTTTTTGTCAGCTGAGTCGAGCGACACTGCTGTGTTCAGCTGCTGAAGATTATGTGATTGTATGGACCGTGGAAAAAGTTAGAGCTGCGTTAAACACAGGTTAGTCAAAACATCCTCAGGAATAGTATAATCAAACTGTCAATGTTTTATTTCAAATTAAAATCAATTATACATACAAGCAATCTGTTTAATCCGGGTGCATTGATAAAATGTCATTTACAGCAAGACACTTATATTTTTTATTATTCAAGGTGTGATGCAAAGCCCCGCATGTATATGAATAATTATATTAGATACATAATACACAAGTATTTTTCTTCCAAGGTTTCTTGAAGAGCAGTCACAGGTGTATAGAAATTAATACAGAGGAAGTCGACGTGCATTATCCCTACAGATAAAAGAAACATCTGATATGAACAATGAAAACTTTCGATCTGAGGTATATGAAACATATATAAAGTTTGCTCAGAGAGTGAACATTTCGGAATGGTGAAAGACTACTTGAAATCTACAATTCATACTTTTAAACAGCAGCTCAAATGAGTTCTTATGTTTCAGGTCAACAGCCTCGGGGACAGATCATTGGTCAGAATCTGGGTCATGTCCAGTACCTTGCCTTCTGCCCTGATGACTCATTGGTGGCTGCCTGTGTAGAGAAGGAGGTTTTTATTCTCGACTCAAAGGTGAGATTATTGTAGTTTCATCCAAAGTAAGACCCATTTACAAACTGTTATGTTAAATGTTGTCATGTGTCATTGTTTGCAGAATATGTCTGATTTGGTCATCTCAGTAACTCTTTAGACCCATAACACATTCCAATTCCGAAGGCTCTGTACACAAGCAGCAGAACATTTTCAAATGGCAGTAACTCATAAACTTAAAATCTAAAGCTATTTTATTTGTAGATTTTATAAGTTATTTTTATTTCAGCTAGTTTATGATTTAGTTGCTTTGTTATTAAATTGAATCTTTATTTTGTTTTTAAGTAATCACCAATTAATAATATGTATATACCCGGTAAATTAAAATATATATCCATCTGTTGCCTTGAACTGTTTCAGAATACTGTTGGCAATCATATTTATGATATAATTATGGTAAGAGATCATGGCACTTGCAATTGCATCATGACTGT
The DNA here is from genome assembly GCA_025642075.2 of Ridgeia piscesae. Taxonomy (NCBI): domain Eukaryota; kingdom Metazoa; phylum Annelida; class Polychaeta; order Sabellida; family Siboglinidae; genus Ridgeia; species Ridgeia piscesae. The sequence goes on along the minus strand of JAODUO010000015.1, from coordinate 90,756 downwards.
GAGATCATGCCGTGCAGTCTATCTAAGGTCTTTTGACTGTGATAACTTAATGTTTTTAAATTTATATTCAGTGTTGAATAATTATCAGTTTATGAAAATGTTAATCTGTATCTGGTATTTTGTACCAAAAAAAAGAAGATAGTATACAGCAGACATGCTAAAATTAAAAGTGACTTTATGTAATTACCTGATTCACATAGCTCAATAAATCATAGCTGTTATGACTATGTATTTGGGTATGTTAAATATTTCCTCCTAGATGGTTTGCATCACATGTGCTAAACTTTCAGGCTTTAATATGTGATGCTGTTGTTTAAGGGTTCATATGTGTTTTAGGGTTCAAGCTGGATATTTGACATAGATTATTTGATCATTCATGTTTTTATGCACATATTTTGTTAGCTGTTTCAAGCTTAGCATATTGCTTCATTGTTTTAACGATAAATCCAGCATTTGGAAAAGCAGTCTGTACCATTGTGTGAAACAAAACATGCTGACTGACCAGTGTCCACTTATTCCAGGAGGAAAGACTAGACACCTGTCTGGAGGGACATAATGGTCAAGTGACCTGCGCTGAATTCTCCACATCTCAAGCATCTATACTGGTCACTACCGGAGATGATCGCACGTTCAAAGTAGGTCTCATTTCTCTGGGCATGCCAGGACTGCTGTTTGTATGCCAGCAGGATTGGTCTGTGTTTTTGTGTAGTTTATATTAAAAACGGGCACTCAATACTGTTGATTAATGGGCAATCAACAATGTTGATGGCTGTGTATTTCTCATGTTGAGGCACTGGTTTGGTCTGTGGCGGAGATAACTGTGAGTAGAAATATATGTGTGAGTAGAAAACGAGTACATTGTACAATTGTATTATAGCACAATGTATAGATGAAGATATACTTCCTGTAAATGTAAATGCAGATAACACAGTGCGCAGAACATCAAATTCAATCAAGATAGCTACAATTCAAACCCTTTCAAATCGGGCTGTTGGCATTGGTCTGCATTGCCTCAGTGCACTGAACTGCACTAATGAGTATGGCGTGCTGTGTGATACTACAACAATGAAATACTATGACATTCTACATGACACAGTGAGAATGATATCATATACTATGTGAGACTGAGATAATGTGTGATAATGAGATACTATGTGCAATACTACATAAGAATGAGAGACCATATGCTAATAAGATACTACGGGAGATACTAAGTGTATGTGTTTGCAGGTGTGGGACATCGTGCACTCATGTGTCGTGTACCAGTCCACCATCATCTCAGCCTCCCCATTCCTCAGCCTCATCTTGAACCCGCTGCAGGAGAACCTCGTCCTGGGCACAGCGGATGGACAGGTGAGGGAGGCAGCAGATGACAGGGAGCCGGTCAGTTACGGGCAGATTACAAAGCAGATTTTGTGATGAAAGCTGCAATTATCTGCTAGGTGTGCTGTACTGGCTAATGTCATCATGAACATAAAAACAACTGATATGACTGGAATTTGCATAAAGTGCTAAGAATGTATGTTAGGCATCGCCCTCAATATTTGTGCAGGTTGACTTGGCACCCAATATATGGGGAACAAAAGGCAATTGTTTTGGTGGCCAGCTGGTGAGAGAATTAGACCACCAATATTTAGGGAACAGTTACCTGTTTTGGTGCAAGACCATATAGAAAAAGTTTAAACAGAACCTGTCTCTTGCAAACAAAGGGCATCTTCACAGTTGATTTCTTCAGTAATAGAGTATGTATATGTATATGTATATGTATATGTATATGTATATGTATATGTATATGTATATGTATATGTATATGTATATGTATATGTATATGTATAATATATAATATATAATAATAATATATATATAATCTGTTGATAAGTGAATACGTATAATTGGTTGACTTGTTAGTGTAAATTTACAACTTTGTACACATATAATCTGATGACAGGTTCGTGTCTATGACTTGACGGAGGGAAATGGCTTCCGATGTTTGCATCACCTCGATGTGGATAAACTGCTGAGGAAAATCAACCTGAGTCGATATGAGGGAACTCGGAAACAGGCATCTGAACTCAAAGGTACCTTATACTTGATAAGTATTTCATCCAGTCACTATCAGGGAGATTTGTCATCGAATGAATCAACTTTATTTAGATTGACACACCAGCAATTGTCCTGTGCAAAATGTTTATAATACATTTACTCAATAGATCCGTGATTCTGGTGTGTGTAGCCTTTCAAAACCTTTCGAACTTAACAAAGCATAAACGAGTCAGGTTTATTTTCTAAGAGAGTTGTACTGTAGTTAATACCTACCTGGTAGTAGGAAAAGAACATTAATAATGTTATTCGTGTTTTCAGCACACTACTTTTCATCCTCCTCAATTGTAAAGTATCAGAAAATCTTGCATCATGAAGGATTTATGTATACAGTTTTATATGGTCTCATATCTCTGCAAAGTAAAAGAATTTATTTGTTTAGTAGTAACACATGGTGTGATATTTGTAGTTTTTTCCTTGGGGCTTTGCAGAATATATTGACCACTGTTTAGATGTTTTGTTTATTGTTGTTGATATTTCTGAAGGTGAAGTATTTGCTGTGACACAGGTCCCGTGACAATCAGTAGTAGGCCACAGTGGCAACGACCGGACGTCCTGGGAACAACAGAAGAAAATACTGCCATGGAGGATGAGTTGGAAGTTGGTTCCTCTATACTAGGCATGTTCTACACAAGCAAGGTCACGTCTCAAGGTCGCGTCACTCCTATACCTCGAAAACTGTCGTTTCTTCAGCAAGATGACTCACTGGTCAGGTAGGGAAGGGAAGGGGGAGGGAGAGGGGAGGGTGGGAAGGAGGGAGGGAGGGAGCAGAGAGAGAGAGAGAGGGGGGAATTGACTTTGAACCCATTACAAACAATAGCATTTTATTGAAATGCATTTTGATTCCCACTTTGATTACTCGTATTCAGAGAGATTATATTTAAATGGCAGTAACTCGAAAAGTTCAAATCCATGGCTTTACAAAAAATGTAAGCTCATAATGTGAACCAGATAAACTGTTCTTTAAACTGACACACAGCACAATTACCCAGTAGATGGCCTTAGGCAGTTGATGCCAACTCTGCCGCTCATGAGCTGTTGGGGCCATAACGTAGTGAGATATGAGAAATAAGATGAGAAAATAAAAATGTAAGGTGTTTCTCGTAATTATTCGGATCTTTTGTCAACATTTTGAGACGTTCTCGTGTTCACCCAACAACATAATAAAACTTCATTCAGCGTTATATTCCACAGACAGACGAACATTGCTTTTTGGTCATTGTAGTAAATAATAGTTGTAACAGTAAGGGCTAGGAAAGTAGTCTCAACAATATGGTCACCTTGCAGTTAGGGTCACCGACCCAATCCCGAGTGTGACTATAATTGTGAGGTCCCATTGTATGGCCATTTCTCTATACTCTGTTCTTTATCTAATCCTCAAAAGGTCTACCATATCAGAATATAAGAAATTTATTCTGTGGTTTGAATATGGGTGTAAGATACACATCCGTGCCGTGTTTACACTTGATGGTGTGGCTACTGGTGATTGTGTTCTAGTGAGTTGCTTTGGAGGCTGCCCCCATGTTGGTGATAGCAACCACAGGGGCCATACTGCAGGTGAATGCAAGGACACTGGAACCATGCGGCTACATCAATTTGCAAGGTATAACATTTCTGTGTGACACCAATAATTTCAACTTGGAATGTTAGAAAGAAAGTACAACATAGTTAGACGCACCCATATTTTAGTGACTTTGTGTGTGTGTTGCAATTATTTGGAACATGTTTCATGAAAGGTTTAAATGGTTACTGGTTGGTGTATTTTGTCATGATTGTTATTCATATATTTCAGACCCGATTGTGTCTCACAGTATGTTACAAGACACAGCCAAGAGGATATCTCTCGCTGGGTCCGTGGCACTTGCTCAAGACCCAGACTCAGACAAGGTAACACATCCATATCGATCTGAGTGCCATTTGGGAATTCCACGATTAAAGAAACTAAAAAAAAACATCCTTGTGATGGGATAACATAGTAGTTCATAACAGGATAGTTTACATAATTTCAAACAGTTCAAGAAAATATTCACAGTAAATAATTGCAAATTTGCATTATTATGTATTAATGTAATAATTTAATCAGTACTTGGCACCACCTGACCTATTCCTTTTGTATTTATAAAATTCCTGTTTTTATGGAATTAGTCATATGTCATCATTAAAATAGTTGTGTTTTGATAAAAGTTGTCGATGCTGCTGATTACATGTGTACCAGCCTTCACTCTAGCCCTCACACATCCAGCTGCAAAACTCCTCTTAATATCAGTCAACACAATCACTCACATGGAGTGTGGTTGGCCTCCGGTCGTGTGATATAATTTGGGGTGATTTCAGCTGTGCACTTCCACGGTTTGCAGAGACAGCCAGGGGTACTGTAGTGCAGCACAGTGACCCCTTGCTTGCAAGGATGTAAAAATGTCTACTGTTTTAACAAATACGCCTATATAAAAATATTTTTACCCTAATCTAATCCATCATGTAACAAGGAATGGACACTGTTGATGATCTCCATTAAGACGGTGTCATCCACAACATTTTCTCTGGTAGAACCTTTAGAAAAGAAGATAATACCACAGTTGTAAGTAATTAACTTCAAGTAACTTTTCAGTTTTATCAAATGCCTATATATAAGAAGGGAGAATAAAGAGGCAAATGGTTCTCATTACGTGGAGGAGAGGCATTTACAATGTTCCAGCGTTAGTGTACTACTGTAGTATAGTCCTTTGTCATATGTGTGATGTGATGATTCTAATGCTGATTTGACGGCTTCCAGGTGTGGTGCATTGTGGGAAGCATCTTCGAGCAGGAGGTGAACATCTTGAGTCTGTCATCACCGACGCAAGACATGAAGCTGACACTGACACGAAGTGGGTCGGTGGAGCAGCTGTCGAGTCAACAATTGGCGGGTGGTGACATGATGACACTAAGTGACAGTCAGACACAAGACGCAAGTGTCCGTCCACCATGTCTTTCTGTCTTATCAAGGTAATCATCACATTTATCACATCAGATATGTCAATAAACGCTGATGTAAACATGAATATCAAATGCTATTGTGGTATTTCCAACAGAACTGGTTTAGAAATCGGGTGTATTGTTTACCATTGTAGGCAAGGGACAGTACCACTAAGACAAAGAACTCTTTAAGGAAAATTCATCTTAAAAATCAGTAGTTAAATCAAATGTTTTTTTTCTTCAAAATGCAAATATCCACTGGCATATTACCAAGGGCACAATTTCCATGACACACCATTGATAATGTCCCGCTCACATATCACGGTGTTGACAGTTTTCAGGTATTCTAGATTACTGTTAAGGTTCAAAATTGATCTTAAAGTGCAAAATCGGGTTTAAGAGCAACATTATTGAAATGCTCCCCAGTATGCCTTCAACATATTTATATATTTATGATCTTTTGATTGTAAATTGTGGTAGTGAACTGCTGACAGTACTAGCTGAAGGAGAGATATTAGCACTAAGTCGTGTGTCTACAGTGCACCGCTGGAGTTAAACTCTCCCCTCAAGTCAGAGCTGCTTCTGAAGACAACAGCTTCTGACGTTGGGCTCAAGAAACGAAAAGGTATGACTGACAAACTGAGTGTGTTCACCTTACAAACTTTGCTAAAGAGTGGCAGTCTATTAGCTGTTTATGGTAAAACTGTGGTATTTGCCAAGTTTGTGTATTGTAAGTTTTAACATGTATTCTGCCCAAATGTGTTTTAATAAAAGAAGAAATGACTTAAATTAAACTGTTCGGTGTGTTCAGGAATTGCTGAACTGTCACCAATCTGTTAGTAATTAGACATTAGGCAACAGAGAGTGTTATTGTGGCATGATGTCATCATTATGTAACTGCATCCTTCATAAATCTTTGTTGTCAGTTCCCATCAGTTTTTGGCAGAGTAAACCTGTTTTTAGACGGCTTAAGCATTAATATTCGTATTTACCACCATGTGATGTAAACTAGGCTCTCCTGCAGTCACATAATTTGAGAGAGTGTGAACATTTACTGCAAATGTGACCATTTGTGAGAGTGTGTGATGTAAGTCATTTAGTGGGGTATGTTGTGGAAGAAGGTGGTACAAGTGAGTTTGTTATGTGTTAGGAGGTAGTCGACTACGTGCTGCCCAGTCGATGGGGTCATTGTCTCGCACTGGTCAGATAGCAGATGACCTGCCACTGACCTTACATCAAACTGTGAAATCATCTGGATATTCGGACCAGGACACGAAGTAAGTCCACGTGTTTTGTAGAAAATAAGCTTTTTTAAACAATTACAAGTTTTCATACTGTGTCAAGTGTATGTTATCATTGGTTTTTATTTTGATTTACATAGTGATTTAAACCACCATAAAGGATTACTTTTGGCTTTATTTCTACATTTATAAATGTGTAGTTTTTATAGGCTTCTAAACAAAGTTACAAGCAGGCATAACAAACCTAATAAATATTTAATTTTAATCATACAATTAATTCCATTTCTCAAACAAGATTGATTTGTAACCATGATATCGTATGTCGTAGGAGGACCTTGTTCCAACCTCTCTTGAAGAGTCACAGTCTGAAAGAAAAGAAACTGCCAACTAAGTCTCGGTGAGTCAGGTCACACAAAATGAGAGCAACATTCCCTTGTGTTTGTCCTGACACCACCTGTCTATATAAGGCAGTTGCCCCCTGTAGGGAGTAGCTGACTATGTTACTATCACATGCACTGGCTGCTGGGTGCTCCCATGTGCCTGACAGAAGCAGCTTTGGTCCCACGAGCAAGATCCAGAGGGTTATGGATACTATGTGAGTCAATGGAGGCATTTAGCCGCTGTGTTGGATCTGTTACATCCTGTAGCAGAGACGTCAGGTGGAAGTCATCAACAGTTCTTTGTGTCTGTCCAGGAAGACATTTGCAACGTAAGGTGAATTAACTTGCCCCAGTACGTCACGGTGGATGTTGGCAGGTAGACTCGAACCACTATGTAATCAGTTGATTGTCTGGTGCTCTACGTCATGATCACTATGACAACTAATTGATAATGTTTTTTAATTTCTCTCCCAGATCGAACATTTTTGGTTCATGCAAAAATGGTTTAAGACAGAATGATGGAATCAGAAAACATCTCATTATGCAATAAAATGTATCTTAAGGTTCTTGTACAGTGCAATATCTACTCACACCATTCATTTGAACACCGTCTTCACTACGCTGGCAGTGACTTAGCAGTGACTTGTCGATGTGCATTGCAGACCAGTCATACGGGAATATCCGACAGATTCCGAACCACCAACTGTGCTGTCTAGCAAAGTGGATGTTGCCGACCGACCAACTGCCATCAATATAGCTGTGTTCTCAGGTCAGTGTGTGTGTGTGTGTGTGTGCGTGTGCGTGTGCGTGTGCGTGTGCGTGTGCGTGTGCGCGTGCGTGTGCGCGCGTGCGCGTGTGTGTGCGTGTGTGAGTGTGTGCGTGTGCGAGTGTGTGTGTGTGTGAGTGTGTGTGTGTGAGTGTGTATGTGTGTATGTGTGTGTGAGTGTGAGTGTGTATATGTGTGTGTGTGTGTGAGTGTCTTGTGTGTGTGTATGTGTATGTGTGAAAGGTTAATCAACATGCAACATTGGAAGCAAACTGATATTTCTAACAAATATGGTTGACATGAATAATGACAATAACAATAATAAAAATGGCATTAAAAGTGAAATAGTAAAACTAATACCAAATTGGTTTACCTCATCACAAATCATGTTCAGTTACATCACATTTATGTGAATATTTCACTTTTTAAAAGATTTTTGCTTAAAATAATAATTGCCAGCTTAAAACATTGTAATTGAGAAGGAAACTTTGTGGTTAACTCTATAGTAATTATGAGCATTAACATTTACCCCTGTAGAGGACGGTCGTCACTTGGCGTGTGCACTTGCAAACACGTCAGCTCAAGTCTTCAAGATGCCACTCACTGGCAGAGGGTATTCGTTTAGTGGTGAGTCATCCCAAGCCAATATTAGTTTCTCGGTTAAGGAAGGGAAAAGAACTAGAGGACATGGAGTTACATTAGCAAAGAAGCAGTGTAGACTAGATATTAGAAAATTCTCATTTTCACAAAGAACAGTAAATAAATGGAACAGATTATCAGCGGATTGTGTAGGTGCTAGTAGTGTTAATTATGTTTAAAAATAAAATCGACATATATAAGAAGGGCGGGGTACATTTAGATAGATAGGTTGGACTCTTGACAAGCCAAAGGGCTTCCTTGTCCACCTGCCATCTAGAATTGATTCTCTAGGTGGCAATCTTGTTAAATCTTGGTTAAAATTACTTGAAGGTAATGCACTTTCTTGGGCGTAGTGTAGAGAAACCAAATATGACCTGTCACTGTGTTCAAACCCAAACCATAACGTAAATTTTACCACAGAGGAAAATGTAAACATTACTATGCATGAATTAAGTGTTGATTTTTGTAGTTGCATTTTAAAAAACAATAAAGTGCTGATTTGCATAATACGCTGAGCAAAATTTAAACAGTTACCGTAATACATAACTTGCCCCATTGTTATGGAATAATTAGTTATTTGATGCCAGTATCTACCACGTATATCCTTTCATGCGAGAAGATAACCATTATGAAATCCTGCTCTGCGTACCCACGTGACATTTATTTATAATATTTACTAACTAAAAATTTTGTCCACTGGAGATTCTGCTTAGCAAGATGTTATTAGAAATTACTTATTTAGAATTGTATATATTATTGGTATGCTGTAGTATGCCGTTGTATATGTCTATCATATTTACGTTCTGTAGAAAATAAATTGTTGAATGAAATAATGTGCACAGTATGGCGAGTGTTTAGCATTTGCCTGACAACCATAGTTATAATATTATTAAGACAACTTTTGACTCGCATAAAGCTGATATAAGGAAGTTAAGAAATTTATCTTTGTATTTTTCTGGTAGAACCACATAAACTATAGGTCCCTCCTGTACATTCATCTACACGGTTTATTTGCCAAGACTTGTAAAGAATCCCACAAATATTCTATAATGTATTCTAATTCCCACACTGAGTAACTGACCACAATTGAATTGTCTCAGGTAGTTCACTTGACCATCCCTTACATGACTGACCATGTCATTACCTTTGACCTCCAGGTCACAAAGGCAGTGTCACCAGTGCCCACTGGAGTCATGACAATGCTTGGCTGGTGACGGCCAGTGATGACCGTACGTCCAGTGTGTGGTCACTCGGACTGCCCGACCCTGTGATGACCCTAGCAACGGCCAGGCACAACTTTGGCAGCAACAAAGATGGAGGCCTCAAACCAGATAAGGTTGGTTATTGACACAGCTAGAAATGTGTAAATACTGTCTCTTGTTGTATTTCACGTAAAAGTTGCCTCTTTTCTGCAGTTATGGTTTAAGTTGTCTTTTCTTTGGCTGCTGCAGTTTATGTTGACAAAAAGGTACCACTGGTGTGGCGGTGTGGTTTATCTAGTGAAGGTCTATCTAACACGCCAGGAGACAGAGGGTATAGACAGGTTGAAGATGATGAAACCTATCTGACAAAAACTAGTAAATTTGACTATAAATATAAAGAAATTATAAATTTTAAGTCACCGGTATAGTGAATGTCTTCACGTCTGCTTTGATACAAATATATTAAGAGATTTTATTTTATTTAATAAGTGCAATTTGGATGACATGTATGTGTGTTCTCTTGGCAATATGCCTGATGACATCTATATGTTGCTTTGATAAGAAACATCTATAAAATGTGATGTTTCCAGTCATGATGTGTGTCAGTTACACTTTGCTAAGTGTGAACTGTGTGGTTAGGGGCTTTAAGACATGTACAGTTTGAAATGGTTCTGCAAGTTGTGTCGTTACAGACTTACAGGTATGTGAGGTACGTGTAAGTGACAGGTGTGTTGTGTGTAAGTGACAGGTGTGTTGTGTGTAAATGACAGGTGTGTTGTGGTTTGCAGGAGAACAAAGCCTACACCAAACCAGTGAAGTTTGCGCAGTTCTACTACGTTGACAAGTTCCTACTGCTCACCTGTGGTAATATCTTCTACCTGTACAAGTTCCACCTGGATACTCGCAAGTCAGACATCAAACGGTGGGTGTCACATGACTTGCCATTAGTCAATCATCTGGACATGGTCTGAGTGTGTGATTCACTAGTCTTTTGGTCTAACATCTGATTCCGCATGTATGTGTTTGTGTGTGTCCATGGCCCTCCGACTCCACGATGTGTAAGTGAATGTTTGCCGAAGGAAAGGTACCTATAAGGTAATGGCATTTTTATAATAACCTAGACTAATGAAGCTTGTGTGAGTTAATTGAGATAATCACAACAAAGATAGGATAACTGTTGGCACTGTGTCTTGTGAGAAGGTATATGCACTGGTTTAAAGGGAGGGTGGCAGCTCTTCTACCCAGAATTGGCCCAGCAGTAATTTGTAATGGGAAGTCTGCTATCTAGAACACAGGAAAGTTAAACATCAAAGGATATTGTGATTAACACTTCTCACCTCGGCTTTATTACCAATCAATTTTGTTTTGAAACTGGATGTTTTGTTTACCATTTGAATATGATGCAGGCGGAATCTTTCAAATTGTGGACATTTTTCCAAGCTGTAAAGTAACTAACTAAACACAAATTGGCAGGCAGTAAAGCTTCAACATGCATGTTGTAGTGATAAGAAGCAAGCATCTCTGAATCTACTTCATAGAACTATGTGGTGTTAAATTCAAACTGAATGATTGATTGATTAATGAACGTATAATATTAAATAACAAAAATAAAACCTACAAGATTTAAGTTGGCACTGCATGAGCAATGTTGAGTTGGCACTCTTTCTTCTCGTTTAATGTATGCACAGTTTTATTTTATAATGTACGAGCAGTACTGAGTTGGCACTGTTTGTTGTAGGTACCTCAGTAACAACCGGTACAAGGTGGTGAGCACGTTTGAGATGGTCCAGAGTCAACAGATCACAGCCTTCTCGGCTGTCAACAGTTTCCACTCCTGTATCCTTCACTCAGACAACATCATATGTGATCTGTAATATCCAAAAACCAATAGCTATCTTTAATGTTGCATTGAAGACTTGTCGTGTTTCTACATAAACTACAGATTTGTTGATGTCAAGACATGTATATTCATTGTAGTTTGATTTAACCTATTAAACAGATTGTGGTATATGATTTAAATATTAATAATGTTAGCGTATGGTAAGTGCATCTTTTCCGAGGTGACAGTGTCAACTCCCATGTTCTGATGCCCGTTCCTTCCCTTGGACATTTGGCCTCTGATCTACCAATTGGCAATGCATTTCAGAAAAAATTCAAACATCCGATGCCTTTATCAACCAGAAGCTCAGTATTTTATTAGTTTTACTACTACAGTGTACTACTAATGATAACACTTTTAATGCGCCTAAATCCTGTGAAACCAAGCTCAGAAGCACATTAATACAAAAGGGTTAATCGATTTCACAATCAATCAATAATTCCAGTTGTCATCAGATTGATTGATATGCCAGGGAGCTATGGTAGATAGGCAAGGTTGTAAAGGTATGTCTTTAAATCCCAGCGGAGTTTAGCAATATTTTCAACTGATTTAACACTAGAAGGAAGCATATTCCAAAGAGTAGGTGCGGTGCACCCACAGCAAAAGCCCTAGTCCCAAAATTAACTGTAGGGACAAAAAGTAAACATGTTTTGTTACGTGTGTAAGCATTGGATATACATATGATGATTCCTTATAGTAAAATGCCTGGTAAGTAGTGGTACAGATCTTAAACATTATACGGTATCATACAGGAAGCCAATGCAAAGACTTTAGAAACAGCATAGAATGAGTAAAATATGGAGACCTACCGGTAGTTACAACCCATGCTAACCAATTCTGAACATGTTGTAATTTTTTGATATTTTAGATTATTTGGTGAGAAAAATGAACTGGACATCGAAATATGAGACCACTAGATACACACATTTCTTCCAAAACAAAAATTTATTGCACGAGACCTAAATAGCTATTTCTTTTTGGTTTGCATGCAGAATAGGCATGTGAGAATTAATACCTGGTTTGCTGTGGCAATACCCTTACAGACGGGAATAGTGACGCTCACCCAGAAATATTGAGAACATTTTCTTGACCGTTGGTGTCCAGACCTTGCATTATGTGCTGGCTCAGACAAGAGTCTTGAGGTGTTTGACCTAAACGTAGGACGCAGTGTTCTGACGTTACCCAGCATTCACACTCGAAGTGTGCACACAATCTGTCAGAATGAGGTACGTTGTGTAAAGGAGCAGTGTTAAGCCAGCGTCAGGGTGTGTTTCTACCTACAGTTCTTGACTGTCGACAAAGCCACTTGTGATACTGATGTTGATTTTGTCCACCATTAAACAGAATCCAATCGGTAATACTACTTCTGTGAAATACTGACAAAATAGTATGTACAGCATGTCCCAGTATTGCTATCATTCAGCATACAAAGATATCTGTAAAAGAGTGACATCGATTTTACAGAACAACACTGCACTTTCGTGCTCATAAGAATGCAAATGAAATAGGCCTCAGGTGAGATCAAATGTGTGACTTATTGATGAAGTAAGTTTACAGTAAACTGTCCAGAACTGTGATTGTAAACAGGGCTAATATGATATTGCATTAAAGTCTAATGGATGCAACATTTTTTTTACATACTATAGGGTAATACTGTTATTTGATCTGTTTTTTGCCAACAGGGGTCGCCTTACGTGAGCCATCCAAGCTCGGCCTATGACCTGTTCCTGACGTCTGCCGCATCAGACTGCATCAAACTGTGGGATCTGAGGTCAAACCGGTAAGACAGAGGTCATACAGAAAGTCATCATATCCTCATAAGTGGGCACTTGGTGTGTTATAATTGATTAGACTGATGGCAGAGTAGAGTTTTAAATGTTGAGGCAGATTTTATTTTTGCTAACATTTTAGTTTGATTTTGGATTAGCCCTGGTGTATTTACTGCAGTTCCATGACAAGTCTAGTACTGTTCTTTGTCATGAAGTGTTAAACGAGAAAGAAACACTTTCCTGTTGTGAATGTTTGCCCTGTTACAAATTAACAAAAAAACACATACTTTGTTATACAAATAAACAGTACATAGATTATTATTCATTGTGAAAAAAACAAGGAATATTATTAGTATAACTGATTGGATTTGTTTTTATCAAATGCCAAAACTATGTTATTCTAATCCATGCACTATATGAATTCCTTTTAATTTAATTAGGGAGGGAATGTTTATATAGCATACTTTATTGATAATGAAATCTTCCAATTTTTGTTTACACCGAATTTGTGGGTAGAGATTGACAGGCAAATTGATAGTTTTATTTCATTGTAGGTGTGTGCGTAAATTCGAGGGTCATACAAACCGGACGTACCCATGTGGTCTTGCCTTCAGCCCTTGTGCACGCTTCATAGCTACGGGATCCGAGGACAGATCTGTAAGTCTTCCTCCGTTTGTGCTTCATTGTATATACAACTACTGAGTGTGTCTGTGTGTGTGTGATGTACGTACTTACGTGTGCATATGTGTAATGTATGTCCACTTCATCTCGTCCGTTTTCTTGTCGATCTTGTCTGCATCGTGACATCATTTATCAGGTATTTTGGTCACCCATTACTGTGTGTCACCCAGTTCCATTCTCTACTCCTGTGTCTTGTCTAAGCAGTTGTGTGCGAATATCTTGCTTCTTAATCCTGCCATTCCATGTCTTCGCTTCTACAGTTTATCCTCCGTGATGGCTGTAATGTTTGGTAATCTCAAGTCTTCAATTTGTTATTAATATTTTGTAAAAGTTGCCCACCACTGTCTCATTGGGTGCATGGTTCTACCAAGTATTTTGAGTAATGCAGTAGTATTCATCAGTGTTATAACATACTGTATGGTTGTTCTTTCAGGCTTACATCTTTGACATTCGTGCCGGCACGTACCTGCACAAGTTGACTGGCCACACGGACACTGTCACTGACGTCGCCTTCCACCCTCTGCTTCCACAAGTAACTCTAATACCATCCACCTGTTGTCTCTAGGCTTAGTAGAATTCAAGAATCTATTTGTTTACATAATATTTTTACCTCTCAACAGAGGTATGTGACAATGGAGTGGCTTATCTAAAATATATTAGATGTAATAATGAATTAGACAATAAGGTTTGTTATGTAAATGTGTTTGCACCATACTGGTAATTTTGTGTCAAATTTCCAGTTCGTGTTTAATCTCCAGTTCTTACTTAATCTCACCCCATTATTCAACAGACCTGTGTTAAATAGTTTTACTTATTTTTAATTTATTAATTTCACCTTCAAGTCATTTATAACATAGCTTGCATGGCATTAAAGTTATTGTATTGTATTACTTTGAGAAAATTCCGGCAACCTGTTTTTTGTTTCAGCTGGTGACAGTGACTGTGGATGGAAAAGTTCGCCTGTTCACGACACATTGACGTTTGTTGTGATGTTTCGACACCAAAATATGCTCATCATTGTTGTCTTTATTTATAGATGATTATTCGTTGCCACTTTGTCTAGCCATATGTTTGAGGCTGATGTTAAATAGACCAAGATAAAGACGACGTGATACATTGTCTTTTGATCTCAAGAGAGTTGTGTGCAACGCTAATTTTGCTAGAGGACTTTACTAGTGCATTGTTGTATTAACGAGTTGCTTTGTTAGGCACTATTTTTAGATTATTATCAATACCATTGCATTTTATATTTTCATAATTGTTTAATAATTGTAGTTGCATTATAATGTTTATTCCAAGGTTGACAAAGATGTGGTCATGGGGCAGAATGTGCTTTGAGTCAATACAAAAGTGTCCGTTTGATTGCCCATCAAACAGGAAACTCATGTATCAAAATTCTTCTTTATAGAATTTTATTATTATATGGCACATTTACATTAGTTTCATTGTATTTCAAATGTGTGACATTCTGCACAAATTGAATTTTGTAACTTATAAAACACAGCCAGACCATTGAATAAAATGTGACGTACCAGCGTTGAAAGTGCAGACATTTATTGACATTTCTGGTTATCATTCCGTACTGCAATTGGATACGTTTAATTGTCATTGACAGTGCGTAGTTTGAACTGATTCAGTTACATCGAAGCAGTATTGATATAATCCAATGGTATTTATATCGTATAATTTATTTAATGCCTACGTAGAGGTATGTAAGGAATATGCTCTAATTGGTTTCATCATCTAACTTTATATGGATTTATCAACAATTACAAACTTTGCATGTTATCAAGACATTATCTAGTAAACTGAGAGCATCTTCAGCCGAACAACTAAACTGCATGTGTTCACAGTTCGGAATTACGACCAACTTGGCCTTGGACTGGATAATAGGTTGTTATAGGAACAAATGCACACCTTGTCACGTGCGATTCGCAGCGCTCTTGCAAAGATCGTCAACATTAATGGGATTCTTTTGAAATTTTAAACTTAATCAAACGCAGTTTTTAATTAAACCTGTTATTACCTATAATACAGTTTCTAACGTGGGTTCCACCTTTACTATTCGTATAAGGTTCGGTTCAGTTTGCCAGATTTCGGTTTTATCCGACAAGTTCACAGGGTTTTTCTCAAAACCTGGACGGTCAGTATTGCCAAAGCAGTGTTCATAATATTCACTTTCATAATAATATGTACTGTATATTGTATTGCAGAAATAAAATAGTAATCAAATTGAGGACATACCAACTATGTTCGTTGTCATTGGTAGACAAGTAGTGAGTACCTGGTACTCGTGATAGCTAGTGAGTATTCTAATGTTGACCAGCACTGCCTCTGGCACTGACCAGTATCAATGTCAACGGTAAGTCATGAGTAGTTGAGTCCGTACATCCACTGCCATAATTATTGGCTAATTCTCGTTGACCGCTACGACAACCCAACACGTCAAATACATCTAGAATTTAATATATACCATCGTTCAATTTAACCTCTGGATTCTTCACATCGCTACGCAGAAAAAGATGTTATTGCTTTCGCAAGCCGTTCTCGCGAAAACACGTGATTGACTAAATGCCAAGAAATTGTCTTTTTTTCCAATCAGACAGGTCCAGAGGACCCAGTAACAGGAATAATAACGGAACATTACACACAAATAATAAAACAACAAGATAATAAAACAATAAGGAAATATACATAAAACAAGATCAAAAATATTAGTCATCATCCGTTATAAACTTAAATGTTTTAACATTGTAAGTCTTAAAAGGTTTCAATCACAAGTTGGTTCAATTAAAACTACACTATTGAAACTAATATAGGCCTTATCATAAAAATAAAACAATATGAGAAATAATTCCATGAAACCACAATAATATTATCAAGTATTCAAGGCAACGTGTTTTTGAATTGCAGATCAAAAATTTTCAGTTTTGAAGATATATATCCAAAGTTGGATGACTCAAATCTTTGACTAAAAACAGAGTGATTTCTAATGTTGATTGTGCTTTTGGGATTAAATACGAAGTGTCTACGCGTACGTGAGCCGCATCTTTAGACCCGGGGATTTTTTTCGACATTGTTAGATTTACTGACAGCCATAGGGCTATATAATGTCAACTTGCGGAAAAATAACACGCACAAAATCTCACGTATATTTAGAACTGAGTGCCAAAAGAGCTTCCGTTCGTACGTACATCAACATGCAGGCGCGGAAAAACTCATGTACTTTCATATTTGTTTGTTCGCAAAAACAATCACCTAGGCCTACGTTTAGATCTGAGTGCTAAAGATACGGTAATAGAGCTTATGTATAATAAACATGCATGTCCGGGGAAACTTTTGGAACTGACAGCTACTAAAGATAAGGCTCACATATAGAAATCATGCGCATGCGCTTATCGAATGCCGTACCTTAGATAAACGATGCTAAAAATACAGCTCACGTAACCGAAAATAAAAGCATACGCATGCGCAGTAGAATGCCGTACTTTTAGACTGGCGGCCTAAACGTACGGCTCACGTACGCGTAGCCACTGCCATTTCTAAAAGGGGTATAGTTTCACAGAGATCTTGAAGGACAGTGAAATTGGATAGCACCTACAAGATAGAAAGAGTCTTATTGGGAATGTTCACACTTGTGTAAGAACATGATACCTGCAAGTTAGATAAATCCAAGATCACGTGTCGTAGCTTCACTATGTAAAACTGTTGTATTTATCATAATTCACATTCGTGAACGGGGTAATGTTCAGGTGGGGTACGTACACCCACTGCTGGTCTGGATTTGTCCTGCCCTGTTCCTTGTGATTTAAGTCTTATCACCTGTCTCGCTAGCACACACACCATGCACCATCATATTGTAAAGAATATAAAATATTTTATTTTATTGGTCAAATATACTCAAGTCTCAACTGCCCCGTTATGCAATTAGTGCTCGCTCCTTCACCAATTATTATAACTTCTTAGACTCTGCCAGCGCCAAAGGAGGCCCCAATATTTGGCACCAGGGACTGCTAATGAAATAGAACATTCAGACACAAGTCACACAAGGTATCTACATGTATCTAAACCATTTTTACCACTGACACTAATAGTTTATGGCCCTGTGTAAATTTGCAGTAAACCAGCCAATAACGAAGGAGTTTCCATGCGTTTTCGGTTAGATAACGCCAAATAAACGTCTAGTTCTTATTGGTCTACGAGACAATGGCCGTTTATAAAACCGCTGGAGTTATTCAGGTCACTGATTGGCTTACGCTGCCGCGTTTTTATGCGGTAGCCAATCAAAATCGTTATGACGTCATCAGACGCTACCGTAGCCACTAGTTGGCGGTTAGAACTTTCACAACAACAACAGTAACGAAGGAGTAGAGGTGTGCCGTGAACTGCACATAACCTAAGAATGTAACGGCCCCTAGTGAGAGAAACAACTGCTCACAACGTCGGAACATCTCTCACGCTGAAGGCACGACGGGTAGAACCTAACATCGCTATCGGCAGTTCGCTTTGAGTTCGATTCCAACCCAACCGCAGCGCTACCGACAGGACACGTGAAGGCACTGAGTGTGGAGTGTAACCGTTGACGCAGTACTCAACGGTTGGGACACCCACACTCTTAGGTAAGACTACATATTGATTGTAGACACTGTACTAGGTTAGGCGTTGAATATGATAGACTATGATGTTTAGCCGAGTCAGCGTTACCGTACTTCTCAAATCGTAATCATATTGTAATATGTTGTGAAGCGCCACGAACGATTATGGATGTGGCGCTTTACAAAAGAAATATGATTATTATATTATCATCGAAACTAATTAAGTTGCGATTTAGCCTAAGGCTAAGCTTAGCTAATCATTGTCGTTTTTTTGCATTTCAGGTGCTTCACGTGTCCAACCAAGTTGATTGACGATATTGGTAGGCTTCTAGTAACTAAGGTTCGGTTAGTATTAGTATTATTACCTACCCAATAGTATACAATTTATATACAAGAGTAAATAAACGACGCGAGTGCACGACCAATTATTGCCTTTTTAATGTTGTTACTTGGGCGAGGCCGAGCAGACAGTCACAGGGCAGGGCACCAGAGATATGTTGCAAGATTCGAGGGGGTGCTCGCATCTAGACAGGTAGTCAGTTAGTCTTTAGACTAGTCTAGACCTAAGCTAAACTGCAGTGGGCATGGCATGTAATTCATACGTTTTTTGAATGTTTGCTCGTTCAGTGTTTAGTTCGACACACGAGACGACCGAGCTACAATCAACGAACGCCGCCGGAAACATCGCTGACGCTCACCAACCCGCGATCTCCGGTCGTGTGCGCGAACGACGGGTTCTCGAACGGTTGAACGTCATGTTCAGTGACGTCACACCATCGAAAGAAAATGTCCGTCCAGCACCGAGCGAGAAGTCCGTGTCAAGATGACCGTGCTTCGATCGGACAACGGTCCCCGGAACGTCTGTTGTCGACGTGATAACAGGACGGTCTACGAACAAAAATGAACAAATGCAAGACAATATGTTGCTATGGTGACACTGACAATAAACATTTGCAGACGTACATCTAGTTACGTGAACAATCGAATCATTTGACGCTAATCGTGTCGTCTCTGCTTTGCCTTTAATAAAGTGTCTGCCCCAGCCACTTTGAATACAGTCGTCGATGTTCAATATTTATTATTTTATTGACATGTTTACTTATTTCTTAGTTCCTTATTTCCGTCATAATGAATCCCTACATGATCACTGGCGGGTCCATTGAAGGATGGGGTACATGCCCCTTCTACCATCTCTGTACGTCAATCTCATTGGTGCACGATAGCGTACGAAACCATTCGCTCGAGAGCAATTTCGTATCTCGTGAAAATGGAAGGTAATATTGATTAAATCATGCTGAAATCAACAGGTTATCGTCCATGTCCTTCAACTGGCCAGGGGCGTCGATCCGGTTTTAGAAGTGGGGGGGGGGGGGACGGGGGACCAATTTATATATATGTATGTATATAATTTTAATATATATAGGCACTAGCCATCAAGCACATTATATATTATTAATTTTTGTTTGCCCTGTCACCCCTTGGATTGCAGCCTGGTCGCCCTGGTGGATATATATATATATATATATATATGGTGCTAATTCTAAAATAAACAAAGGCCTTCATGTTATGCTATTAAAAATAGTTATGTTGGCTATATATATGACAATTTGGAGGCGAGACTTTGAACCCATAAATGCTTGCCTGATTCATAGGGTGACAACACGGACTTGCGTGCATATAAAAGTCCGTGGACTAAGTCCATGGAATTAGTTTTTCCAATAAAGTTTTACTAGTGTGTTCTATTTATATCTATGGTCCGTGGTGAAAAGACACAAATGTTACACGTGTGCCTGTGTAGAACTTCCCAATCCCACCATTTGGCAAAGAAATTTGTCATCACTCAAATGGGATCAAATTACACAAAGTGCAGGAATCCGCGGGTTCCGCCGTAGGCGATATAAATATCCACCAGGGCGACCAGGCTGCAATCCAAGGGGTGACAGGGCAAACAAAAATTTATAATCTATAATGTGCTTGATGGCTAGTGCCTATTAATATATAAACACAAAGGTGCAAATTTACAGAGCCCGGCATGATGAATATTTACTGAATTAAGATCTAGTTGCGGCCAACCAAGTAATTTATCTAATAATTTCCCACTGGGTAGTCGGAAGTTTATATCTGAACTCGTATATTAAATTTACTACTAGACCGATGTAGGGTATTTAAAAGAGGGGAGTGATTAGCCTCGCCATTCGCTATATGCCTGTAAATTTGTTTTTATGAACTGAAAAAGTGGGGGGACATTTCCTATGCTGTCCCCTCAAGCTGAAAAGTGGAGGGACGTGGTCCCCTCGTCCCCCACCGATCAACATTCAACGCCCATGCTGTGTAGAACTTCCCAATCCTGCATTTTGGCAAAGAAATTTGTCATCACTCAAATGGGAATACGTTACACAAAGTGCAGGAATCCGCCGCTTCGGTCGTAGGCGATAAGCATCAAGCAGGCGAGGGGTGAACGTGAAACACAAATTTCATAATATATAATGTGCTTAATGGCTAGAACCTACTAATAATATCAACACAAGGATGGAAACTGGTAGAGCACGGCAGCAGCTCAGCCCGGTGTCGCGCTTACATTTTTCCGGTCGTTATAAACTTTCCGATTGACGTTTCTGCGCATGCGCGATAACGATAAATAAAAAATCACCGATGTGCAGCGAAACGACAAAGCATTTTTGGTATGAATATCACGGGCTGTTCGTCAACTCTCTGTGAAAAAGTGCTACAACGGCATGATGATTATTTACTGAAGTAAGATCAAGTTGCGCGCTGTGGCCAGTCGATTTTCTAATGGGTGGCCGGAACTTCATATCGCGAGTTTATTGTCTAGCAACTAGTCCTATGTAGCGGCTTTTAAGAGAGAGGAGTGGGAGTCAGGCTACATGCCCCGCAATTTTTCTGAACTGAAAAGTGGGGGGGGACAATTCCTATGCTGTCCCCCCACGCTGAAAAGTGGGGGGACGCGTCCCCCCGTCCCCCACCGATCGACGCCCGTGCTAAGGCCTATAAATAATATCAACACAAGGATGCAAACTGATAGAGCCCGGCAACGGCGCAGTCCGGCATGATGGTTATTTACTAAAGTAAGATCAAGTTGCGGCCAGCCAAGCAATTTATCTAGTCGATTTTCTAATGGGTGCATGGTCGGAACTTCATATCGCGAGTTTATTGTCTAGCTACTAGTCCTATGTAGGGGCTTTCAAGAGAGAGGAGTGGTGAGTCAGGCTACATGCCCCGCAATTTTTCTGAACTGAAAAGTGGGGGGACAATTCCTATGCTGTCCCCCACGCTGAAAAGTGGGGGGGACGCGTCCCCCCGTCCCCACTGATCGACGCCCGTGCAACTGGCACGTGGTTGATGGAGGAGTGTTGAGTCACGAACAAAGAATCCAACATATTCACCATACGCCAACTGAAGTACCTATTTAAGTGGTAGTTAAACTTTGACATCAACATGCATAATACACACTAGTAACATCGAATACAGGAGGAATTGGCTTCATTCACCGCACGTCGACTATGACACCAATGTTGTCTTTGTCGTGGTTGCTCACTGCAGTCGTCTGCGTTACGGCGAAAAGGAGATTTCCTGTTTATAATCAACCCGAGCAAGTTCATTTGTCGCTGGGAGGTAAGGGACAGTTTCAGTCATACTATAAACGTTTGATAATCCGTCTGACTGTACTGCGTACCTAATTTTATATTTGGACACCGCTCTCGCCCTATAGCCAACGAGGACAGGACGAGATCGACACACCATCTAAAACCAATTGTTTAAAAGATGAAATAGCAAGTGTCTGACATACCGATTGTCATTATTTATCGTAATTGAAATAGTTTATACTGCCATTTGATTAAGTTTGTGCACGTCACTTTAAGATCCTTCCGATAATAATTATGCATTTGTGAGGTTAGAGAATTGTCCTACTGGGATTGGTTCACCTGTGTGCTTGCATTAGACGTATATCAATGTTTGAAGCAGCATCATTCCATGTCAAATAATTGAGGCAGTCTGTTCAAATGTATGTGCCAATAAATTCGTAATGTTTATAATTCAATGTTCATAATTCGAGCAAATTAATATGACTGTTCGTCTTTGTGTTCACTAGAGTTTGTGACATACATACATTTAGATAGTTCAAAAATGTACGTTTGTTATGGTTGATTACGATTCCTTAATTCGGTGTCTTCCCGTTATAGCTACTTCCCGTTATAGCTACGTTTTATTCCCGTTATAGCTACTAATTACGGTTACATTTGTATATCATTCTTATGACTTTAAAATGTGTCCTTCGTTAATATATTTCATGTAGAAATCTTACAATAATCTAAAATAGTTAATGTTCCCTCTCCTAAATTATGTAATTAAATATGTAGCTATGACGGGACTAGTTTGCCTGCCAAACATAACGTGTAGCTATAATGGGGAAAATGTAGCTGTAACGGGAAGTAGCTATAATGGACTTAGACCCTTAATTCACGTATTAATATTGGAAGTTAAAGTAGTCCACTACGGGAAATGGCGTCATATCCATGAACTGCATAACGTATTAATGTATTTAACTTCAATATCACCAAGTGACAATGGAATCCACGCAGGTGAACTGTCAGTAATTCAGTCAATGAAATATAGGGTAGGGTGGGGCATGGTACAATCAACATGAAAATGTTATGTATGTATTATCTTGTGCAAAACAATAATCGAAACTACTTAATCATGACTGGCAGATAAAATAACTTTGCCCGTGTACAACATACGCATACCGAAATACTCGATATCAACCTGAAAATGGTTTATAGGTATTATCTTGTCCAACATAGTTACCTAACCAACATATTTACGACAGTCCTTCACTTTTAGGTAACATAACATCTAAATTGTCACGTGATACATTCGACTGACTATCTTCAATGGTCCTCCAAAGCCAAGAGTGCACTTTCAGAATGTAGCCATATGCATCCCGTCCCGTCTTGCGCTTGTATGTGCGAACCATATCTAAAACATATTGCTCACTCAGCTGGTAATCGCATAACATACAGGTCTGCA
>JAODUO010000015.1:25000-62500 GCA_025642075.2 Ridgeia piscesae | reverse complement strand
GATCATAGCCGCGTGTCATCGACCATTGTACTGCTCCAACAACGACCCCATTCACTGCAACAACAGAGATAACATAGTGAGTTAACATCCATGACACGCACCCAAGTTAGGCGGTAAAATTACCCCGATCTCCCTAGGTGTCACCTAGCTGGGCAACCGCACTGGGTGCGGTGCACAACAGCCTCCCAGATGCCACCCAACTAGGGGATACCGGCACGAGTAACCGATAAGCGGATTGCCGCGTTTTGCAGTGTTGCCAACCTTGGAGAGTTTCATTTCTGGGAGGTACCCCGAGGGAGCGTACCGACCGAGCCGGCGGACGGTTCAGGGAGAGGGGCAGGTCCCCCTCCCAGAGCAAAAAACTTTTGGGAAATAGGACATTAAATGGTGGGTTTTGGGAGCACTTTTAACTTTAAATTGTGAATATTTGCTACCGTTTTTTTGCAGGTGAAAATGTATTTACAGCGAATTTAGACCCCCAAAAATACATAATCTTATCAGAACTAATGTGCCTAATGGAAATGCCATAAATGTTCCAAGGAGCCAATGCAAGAGACCACAGAATATTTCGAATAATGAGACAAAACATTAAATAAATAGCCCGTGGCATTATGAAAATTTTCATATCCAAACAAATCAAACAACATTTAAATACACTGCACTTTCTTTATTTACAAGGTCATATCAACAGACTGATAACACCATGATTTGCCAGTAGCCACACTGAATTAGATCTATAGGACACAATATGACATCGCTACCAACTGCCATTACATGTATCATTGTCACTCTCAGTTCATGCAGTTGCCTCTGCCTTTGTTGGTACTC
This sequence comes from Ridgeia piscesae, assembly GCA_025642075.2. Taxonomy (NCBI): domain Eukaryota; kingdom Metazoa; phylum Annelida; class Polychaeta; order Sabellida; family Siboglinidae; genus Ridgeia; species Ridgeia piscesae. The sequence continues at coordinate 61,672 of JAODUO010000015.1, read as the reverse complement.
TTCAAGGGCCTTCATGGTTGCTGCTTTGACACTCTGCCCACTTTCTCCTCGTAACAACACTGGCCCATATTCTGCAGTGAGATACGCCCTACAGCCAGGAGTGCCTCTTCTGTGTCATTCCCCAGCTGATTGCGAAATTCTGTCTTCATGTGCCTCACCAATCTGCGTTTCCATGGGGCAAGACACACAAAGACTGGGAGAATTTTGCAAGCACTGGGAACTGAGGCAGACCTGTGCCTGGCTCAAGTCTGTCAAGACAAGTTATTCTGTGAACATGTGAAGACTCTTCTTGATTGACTCTTGACCTGTAAAGAGAGACTGAATAGACTTCATGGTGCCCCTCTCTGCAGTCTTTTCTTTATGATGAGTCCCCTTTGCATGAGCATGTACATCGTGTATTCCCGATGCCGCCACACTGAAATCAGTCCGGCACAGACCACAGAATGCCCCCATCCTGTCCTCTGCCACTGGTCTGATCCACGTTGTGAACTCCGGACCAGTCGTCCACGCTGCTTGATAATGTGCCGCATATTTCTGCTTTGTTATCTTACTTTGTGCATCATGGTCATCTGAACCAGCCTTTCGCTTGGATCTTCCCATTTTCGATCATCTGATCATCCAATATCGAAGTGAAACTACACAGTCACAGATAGACGCTAGAGTAGACTCGCGGGGTTTATTCAAATGTACCGTTTGGACTTGTGTAGGTGTCAATTGTGATTGGATTTCCGCAAACATCCGTCGATAATTCGACGAATCACAAATCAGGTAACATTGACGAGAAGGGAAAGAGATCACCGGCTGCATATTTTCGCGTTTAAAACGTGTAAACCGCTGCAATCACTTCCGCTGTCCTCATGGAAAACACTGCCAAGTAATATGAATAGAAATCAAGTGAAATAATACTTTTTATATTTTATGAAATCCCGTGAGTTTCTAGGAACGTCCATGGAGTCGGAAGTTCAAGAAACTTAAGCTGTAAAATCCGTGAGACTGCCGGGAATTCCGGGATGGTGGGCAACACTGGTTTTGAGAACAAATCTGCCCAGAATTCCTGACAGTCCTCATGGTGGAAGCAGTGAGACAACAGCGAAATTATAAGGACAACCTTTCTCATGCTGAGATTGTGCCTTAACACAGGCATACGGCCAAATATAAGAACTGTTACAAGGCCGATTCAAATCAACCTTGTCGAACAGGGACAAAAAGGAATGGAATGATGTGATGGCAGAGATAAATGCTCTATCGACGACGTTGCGGAGTGGGGGAGAACCTAAAGAAAAACTGGCAATGAACTCAGTTTGGTGTTTTCTGTTGATAAATATTTCAATAAAAGTGAATTTAAAATGGCATAACTTTGTTATTTATATAACTATTAAAATACTGTTTGCAGCGTTTTGAAATGCATTGAATGGAGTAATAAATGTACGAATTTTTTTTCATACAAATTAATTCAGTTAATTAGTTAATATTATGTAAGAAGGACACCAAATTAACAAACCAACACATTCTAATTAAGACCAGCAGAGTTAATAAATATGAAGATATTTATACATATTATGCAGTGTGCATAACTACATTTATTATGATAATAAATATATATATTAACTAGTCATGTAATAATAAATAAATAAATGGTTAATAGATGATAATTTGCGGGTAATCTCGACAGACAGAAACGGTTTTTGTAACATGCCACAATGTCCATGAATATATGTTTATATAAACATACAATTTGTAAAAGAAAAAGCTTAATTGTGGTGGTAAGATATATAATTTAATAGTTATGTAACATAAATAAATAAATATTCGTATACAGACCAACACAAAAACAAAAGGCCATGATTATGAAGATAACTACACATATTATTATGCAAAGTGTATAACTACATTAACAGAAAGTTACAAATATAAATTAATAAATCATTTAATAATAATTTAATAAATTAGTCAATGTTTTATAATATGCACGCCACTTTGATAGACCTACACATCTTAGTAAAAGGCCATAATGTCCATACTTATGAAGATATGTGTTTAGGAACAATGGTCAGCTCATAACAGTGTCCACAATTTGACAGATCCGCCCACGGGAGAATGCTCTAATGGTAAACGATACACCAAGTTTCAAAACGGCCTTAATTGGCAGTATCACCGAAGCCGTAATATTCTTTGATATTTTAACATATCAAAATTTGCTACGTTCAAAACAGCAGATTTCCTGCTACAAATTCGTACTCTGTACTGTACTCTGTACAAACTCCGTACAGAGGAGCAAACAGTCGTGGTTAAGCTCCGCCACTTTGATAGTCGCTAAGACGTTTATTGCTAATGACTTCACGTGTTATTGATACAGACATTGGACATTTATCGTTGTCAGATACGTACAACATTCGACGTAATTTATAACTTTGTGTCAGTAGTTATAAAACATCGTCGATTTTTCTGCCGTTCGGAGGACCTGTTGTACATGATAAAGATGATGGCGTTGATACTTAATTCAAACACACGAACATTTGTATTAATACACCAACAACTTGTAGTCGAATCGAAATCTAAGGTTTTTACAATACCCTAGTTCCAGTCTCATCCCTCGTCACGTGCAGTAATTGAATGTCATATTTTTACAATAATAATGTTAATGATATTCTGATATATGACCATCGTTGTGTTATGTAATCACTACATAATAATACAACAACTTTTACTATATATCACTTGTTATAATAGGAACGTTGGTTTATTTGTTTGTTATCTGTTGATAGATTCGCGTTGGTCTGCCAGATATCCACAGCTACGCAATGGAGGACTTGCTGTACAAATACGGCGTGGATCTTCACTTCTCCGGCCACGAACACTCGTACGAGAGAAACTTCCCAACGTACAACCGTCACGTACGTGTCCACACGTGAACAGGCTCATAAGTTTACATTTCGTAGAACACCAGAGTATCACTTGCCATTAAAATGAGCTCAAGCTGGGCGTGCATATTTCCGTGTAATTGCGCCGATATTTTGAAATGAACTTCCACCGTGTTAAATATTATTAAACTAAAGCTACCTTCCGCAAAAACGTATTGTTTTAAAATATACTTTAATCATTGATACAAAGTCCAAAGCCCTGATGATGAACGTTTTGCTGTGATAACGTGTTGCAGGTATGCAATGGAACGACCCCCAACAACCCGTACCACAACCCACGCGCTCCCGTGTACGTCGTCACGGGATCTGCTGTAGGTATCCGAGCTTGGTACCATATAACTGTGCACCGTTGAACCGGTTTTGAAACCGGTTTTGGAAAACCGGTTTTCCATACGGCATATTACATCGCCAGTGGACGATATTAAAAAATCATTCAACACATCCTAGCCTTCTCTTCCATCCGAAAAGGATGAACAATAGCGTTGCTCCACCAAGCCACACCATGGCGCCACAGGTCATGCGCTGAAGTCCACACGTGTCAATCTATGTTGATTCATTTACTAAGTTTACACGTGTATTGAACATGTGAAGACATTTACAAAAAACGAATTGTAGATATATCATTGGACAAATTGAGTGATTTCCCAGTGCCCGCTGGCGTCAATATCTGGTTATTATTTAACTGGTGGACCAATTCCATCCAGAGGACGCCACTTCGGGATCTCGGAACCGTCATACGGTGGCAAATTCTGATAACTGCTGCCTCCGTGTGTGTGTGTGTGTGTGTGTGTGTGTGTGTGTGTGGCGTGTGCGTGTGCGTGTGCGTGTGCGTGTGCGTGTGCGTGTGCGTGTGCGTGTGCGTGTGCGTGTGCGTGTGCGTGTGCGCGTGCGCGTGCGCGTGCGCGTGCGCGTGCGCGTGCGCGTGTGCGTGGTGTGTGTGTGTGTGTGTGCGTGCGTGCGTGCGTGTGTGTGTGTGTGTGTGTGTGTGTGTGTGTGTGTGTGTGTGTGTGTGTGTGTGTGTGTGCGTGTGAGTGCAATAAATGTATGGTGTTATTGATTTCCCAAGTTGACATTAACTGAGAGGAACGAATGGCCTATTGATTAGGTAAATGATAGTTATTATATAGTTGTGTGACAATGAAACACGATTGACAGACATCTTGCGAATGCGAGTATGGCATGTGATATTGATTCTTTCACTTTCGTCTGTGCACTTTGTTTGGCGATTTTGTTAAGCTTTACAAAAATGAACGACGATATGTTGAAGCAGTGAAGCAAACTTAAATAAACCCAACATGTTGCCTATGTTTATTTAACATGCGAGTTTGTAGGGCCAAAATATGGAATTCGTTATTCTTGGTTATTTGTCGATGAACATTAAAATACGCTATAAGATGAGAGAATAGTTTACGAGTTTCTATTCAATCCGAAAACTGATGTGTCGTGCCATTGTTTTGCCTCGTGTATAGAATATGACCGTGCGACTTATTCCCCAGTTCGCTTTGACTGGTCACATTGCATCCCTGATAACGACATGTTATTAACATACGTAATAAGTTGTTGATTGTTGCTTAATTGTGCTGTTGTGGTCAGGGTAACTACTTGGGGGTGGGTCCGTTTGACCCGACAGCCACCCCGTGGTCGGCGTATCGCAGTGACGACTACGGCTACACGCGGATGACCATCGCCAACGACACCCACCTGTTTCTCGAACAGGTCTCTGACAACCAGGTGCGTAAACGTCACACGACTGGAGACATTCCGTAACACGTGGTAGTTAAACGATGTTGTGTTGGGAAATGTTGTTCATCTTTTGCTACTTAAACAATGTTATGTTGGAAATATTGTTCATCTTTTGCTACCCTGTATACTGGGTGAACCTGGCCTAGGTGTTGGTCATCGAATTTTGCTGGGTTTTTTTGGACTTGCTATACTGTCTCCTCCAACAGTCTCTAATCCGCATTATCTTTCACTTTTGTTCTTTCTTTACTCATCTCACAATGCTCCAAATCTCCATTCACATTATCTCCTATTGCATTCAAGGAGGTCCGTTATCTTGTCCGACTCTCCGACACCCAGTCGCCCAAAGAACAGGTGGAAATAACGCTGGCGAATGTGCGTTCATCATCGCAACCGCAATAGTATGGAATGCTATACCAACCACACATGACATCCTAAACCATCTTGAAATCGTTCAAGGCTGCATTAAAAACTCACCTATTCATCACGACCTACACCGACTAAATGGCCGCTGAGACATTTTATTATAATGTATTCTTATTTTTATCCGGATAATACCGACAGAACATTTAAAGTACTATATTTACCAAGATAATTATTGTACTTATAATCCGCTGGTGTTTACATAACAGTTTTATCTTATTTTATTTATTTATTTATTATATTTATTTATTTGTATTATTATTTAAATTCGTAAAACATTTACTACTTATATTGTAGTTTTAATGAAGTAATATATAAAGCGCTATGAACGCTATGGACATATGCGCTATATAAAATAATGATTATTATTGTTATTACATAATGTCATGACAAGAGAAACGATGGTGACGGTCAACATGTGTCGTAGCAGAGACGTATTCATATATAATTTATAACACAAAGGAAACTGTCCACTAAAGTGCCATTGTTGCTAAATGCGCAGACCTATGCTAATTAACAGGTTGTATCCGTGAAACATTAATTGAATTCCGAAACGAACGTGAATATCTACTAAACGCTTACTGTGGCTGAGAATGCGACTATGTTTCATTATTGTTGGCATCGGCCGTTTATTTTACCATTTTCAGAATGGCGCCGTGATCGACCGGTTGACACTGGTGAAGGACAAAGCACTATGCGGGCATGTACGACTGCCACCTGAATGAGACGGACACCATGTAGGCCAATGCTAAAATAGCCATATTGTGCTAGATGCTTGATTAAATGTATACATCGAGAGGTTATTATATTGGTGATTGTTTCTGGTGTATCAATGTATTATTGAATATTTCGTTGCCGTACATTTAACTATGTGGCATTCTTGTAAACTGTCAAGGACGGTAACATATATATGATACATTTCGTCAGCTGTCCTCTATATAGGCAACATTTCCACGAATACAGGACATTTACATTATGGTTTCCGTGTACATTAAACACCACTTGTATTGGAGATGTCATGATGGCAGCTTACAAACAAGATTAGGCACCGGTGTTTATTTGCATCCTTGTGTAAAACAAAGTCCTCGTATTAAGTAAACAAAATGTTTAACTATAATAACTCTACCTACTCCTTACGATAGTATCTTGTTTCCACACCCTTGTTGTGACTAATTTTCAATGCGTGACTGCCCGTGTCTATTTGCATGTATACACAATGTGTGTATATGTATATAATATGTATGTATGTATGTATGTATGTATGTGTGTGTGTGTGTGTGTGTGTGTGTGTGTGTGTGTGTGTGTGTGTGTGTGTGTGTGTGTGTGTGTGTGTGTGTGTGTGTGTGTATGTATGTATGTATGTATGTAAGTATGTATGTATGTACGCATGCATGCATGTATGTACATACACACATATATACATATGCGATGTATGCGTGCGTGCGTGCGTGCGTGCGTACATGCGTGTGTGATCATCTACACATCATGAAACACGTGTCAACTGATTACTTAAGATGCCAATTGATCACTTACGATGTCTAACATTTTTCAGTGCCTCTGGCCGATCGTGTCCCTAAAGATGGGGTTTGAGCAAAATTGAACTATACAATTATGTCAAATCGCGAATGGGTTAGCCATGGGAACATCGCACATACTCGTCCCAGTTTGAATCTGGATATGGTTGAAACTACACCGAAAACGTCTTCAGTAATTTTTTAATGGGAAAAATATTACATTTCAATATATTTCAAAATAGTTGCTTCCATATGAAAGTATGTATGTTGAACTTCTAGGAACAATCGTTCTTCTCATCCAATCTGCCCTTGTTTTATTGCACCAACATGTCAAACCATGATGATTTTCGTCTTTCTATTCCAATTTATCCTACGTTACCCGTCACCTTGTCGTACTAAAGATACGTGGATATACTTAAAATGTGCCAAGGGTACTGACGTAATCAGCCTCAGCGACCCAGGCGCGCGAGGATGAAATAAGTCAATCAGTGGTGAGGTAGTGAGTGAGTGAATAAATATTTTGGTGAGTTGGAACGTGACATGATATATACATTAGTAAATATGTTTCTGATATATACAGTACGTCGTGGATTGCATACCTCATAATCACAATTACATTGGTCACATTAATAATTGTCCTTTAATTGTTTTGGGTAAAACAATTTTCTTCTGAAACCAAAATTTCAACGAAATTTACAATTAAACGTACTAGTGTTGACTGGGATGTACTTTGCCTAGGAATCGGATGCCCAATGTGAGATAGTGATTGATTTGACTTTATTTGGGTATGAACTAAACACAAATCTTAGGTTACAAATTTTTAGAAACCTATAAAGCCCAAAACCCAAGATGGCCGCCGTCATTCATGGAACACACAGAAAATTAAATTTGGTCAAGTAGTTCCAGAGATAGGCCATTTTCTGTAAGTTCCATGAGTGACGTAGTTAAATATTGAAATCGCACAACATGTCCTTCAACATGAAAACATAATGTCTACATTAATGTACATTTACAGTCGATGGAACGACGCGGGACGTTCGATCGAATTCAGTGCAAAGATGGCGTAGTTTTGGCTGTTCTGTCTATTGAGCACACATACGGCATGCCCAAACATACAAACTATCGTTGGCTACGCGTCTGCACGGTCAATAGCTTACCCTTCATATATATGAAAAGTAACATATAGTAACATAATTGTTTTTTCTTCATGGTTTCTGTTGATAAAAGTTGTGCAACGACATCAACGTGGAAACCTGGTGGAGTTTGTGTTTTTACAATTAATTACATGCACCCTAATCCAGACTATAATAACAATACGTACACGATTTTATTTACAATGTCAATGACGTCACGCTTGTTCCACTGACACTATCAAATGTGTATATGTAACCAAAATAAAATTCAATTCAATAAAATTCATTATTTTGATAAATAAACACACAACCAAATTCACCAAGTGATACACCAACCTGAATTGCACGGCCGAATACGACACAATGTAACATATTTTACTCGCCTAAAACATCACGCACTGGTCTTCATTGATATTAGTGCAAAACAACTAAAATGAGTATGGTTGGTAAGACCATGTGGTCGGTTCGGCCAGAAAACGCGTGCCATTTCTACATTATGTCAGGTGGATACGGACGTGGGTACAGTGGCTAAGGTTGTTATTGAGATAGAGGGTGAGTGAGATATAAGCTGTTCAGTTGTAATAAACCCGGTATGGGTATCTGCAAAAATGAAGGTTGACCGTGTAGCCGCGTAGCCTGTGTCTGAGCTGTGGGTGTGTTCGACAAAGTCAAGACCAAGAACATGTGATCAGTGCACGACAAAATAACCGGGACCGCGCCATTTCCACTGTAAATCTGCATTAATGCATTATGCTTTCATAATGACGGACATATTATACGATATCAATATTTAACTATGTGTTAAGCATACGGCGAGCAATAGATTATTTTAAACATTCTTTCCGGAATCGTTCTATCACACCTGTGACTCCTGTCGCCATCAGGTGACGTTCCGTCGGCTCATTCGGCTGTAGATGTACATATTATGCCTTCACATTGACAGACATGTTATATTATATCCGTATTTCGCTCTGTGTGAGGTTTCGGAGTCATGCGAGTTCAACAGCTAATTGAGGATGATTTAAACAAGCGTTTCGCAAAATAAGCAAACAAATCCACGTTAGTCGCTAGAGGCGCTGATACGCAACTAGGGTCTAGTTGCGTATCAGCGCCTCTAGATCTTACCTCAAGACCGGTCAGTAGTTGCCCAAAACTGAGCATTCAGACCGTCTCAAGATTTATTTTCTGTTGTTGCAGTTCTCTAATGATGTATTTTTTTCATATATTTTTATCCGGTTTGTCAAGGCTGGTTAATTTGAAAAGTTATAATTATACAGGTCTCTGCGTGACTTCTCCAATCTCTTCAGAGGCGTGACTTCAGTTCGTCCACTGTCCTGGCCTGAACTGTGTTGTCTGACAGGGAGTTCAACATGTTAACCACTCTGGTCGAGAAGAAGTGGTGTCTGTAGCCAGTTGCTCTCTGGGTTTGGAGTTTTTCACTGTGCCCTGTTGTGGTATCACTGGCTTCTTGGAACATCAACTTTGATGGGCACTGTGGACATCTGCAGTCCTGGTTGACCGAGTCTATTCTTTTGATAATTTTGAAAGTCTGGATTATGTCTGTTCTCGTCTTCTGTAGTTCAAGGTAGGAACCTGTAGTTCTTTCAGTCTGCTGTTGTATGGTAATACCTCTGTTTCCGGCACAAGTCGTGTTGTCCGCCGCTGAACTTGCTCAATGAGGTCTCTGTCTTTTTTCAGATGAGGGCAGCAGACACATGACGCATACCCCAGGTGTGGTCTAACCATTGCTTTATAAAGTAGTAAAAATGTGTCCTTGTTGAAATGTCGGAATGTTCTTGCTAGACATCCAAGAACACGGTTGGCTTTCTTGACAGCATTCTCAATGTGGTCAGAGAACTCGAGTTGTTGGTCAATGGTTGCTCCAAGGCCTTTTCAGAAGTTACCGCATCTAACATGTGAATGTTGCCACTGGCATTGTTCATGTGGTAAATGTTCTGCGGGTTCGACTGTCCGAGGTGCAGAACATGGCATTTATCTGGATGGAAATTAATTTGCATCATCATTGACCATTCCTGAAGTTTTGTCAGGTCTTCCTGCAGAGAATGTGGTGAGTTGTTGTGATCTGTGAGTGTGAGCTTGGTGTCGTCTGCAAACATTGACGTCAGGGTGTTCATGATCCCTGGTACATCGCTGACAAACATCGTGAACAATATCGGTCCCAGGACAGACTCTGGGGAATTCCGCTTAGTACATTGCACCAGTTTGATTGTTCTCCGTGTACAGATACCTTCTGTCGCCGGTCATCTAGGAATGCCGTTATCCAAGCTAAGGCCTTGTCCTTTATTCCAAAACTTTCTACTTGTTTCAGGAGACGCTGATGTGGTACGGTGTCGAATGCCTTCGCGTAATCGAGGTACATGACATCAACGGGTATGTTGTGCATCAAGGCCTCACTCCAGATGTTCAATGCTTCTAATAAATGTGTGTTTACGCTTTTCCTAGTAGTGAAGCCATGTTGTTGTTCACAATCCAGGTGGTTCATCTTGATATGTTCTACGAGCTGCTGAACAATCACTCTCTCCAGAGTCTTGCAGACGATTCAGGTGTTACATCTAGTTTTAGACACGTTGCTATCATTTGTTTGACACCGTGCAGGTCCTGTTCGTTCTCTTGCATCCCATGGCATTATCTATTCTCTTTCGGTTATTTCTTCCTTCACTACTGAAGCCAGGTCTTGGTTGATTGGTGCTGTCATTGTTGGGTGAGTGCCTGTAGTTTGTGCTTGTGGATGTGTCAGCTTTTTGATCTCCTGTTGTAGTGTCTGTAACTGTGTGTTTATTGCCTGTGTACTGTTATCCAAATCTGCCTTTGTTGCTTTTTCTTCAAGTGCCGTTTCTACTCGGGTTATGCGTTTTGTGATTCGTGACATGTATTCTGCACATCGGTCTTCTATTTCTTTGTCTGAGTGTATGGCGTTTAGTGCTTTTGGTTTGCATTTGTTACAAAACCAGCTGACATCATACTGCTTAAGAATAAGTAAGTGGGCCGTGTCCATCTTCTGGCATTTTGCACACGCAATTTCTAGGCATCTTTCACATTTTAGCACCTCCCCGTTTTGTTTACATTGGCCACACCTTGATGACAACTTAGGACTGTCACTGGCCCTGATTGACTCTGTCTGTGAGCGATCAAATGTCACATTATCGTCATCACAGTATGCAGTTTGAGAATCAACAGCATAGTTTATTTTGCCTGGGCTTGGGACTTCCTTTATTGTGACAGTTACTGGACTGGTTGCACCCGAACCGGCTGCGGCTGGGGGAGCCGAACCGGGAGGGGGGTCGGCGGCGTTGCCGCGCGTGTCAGTTTGTCGGTACCTTTTCGTTGACTTCGAGATTTAATAGATTAGACACATCGACCTTTTGGCTTTCTTGCTGGAGGGGTGTCACATTTCTCTAGCAGCTTTTCAACGTCTGTGCCACTTTCCTGATAAAGCCCTGGATTGGTTGTTCGTGATCCCGGCCTTGACCTGTTGGCCGATAGTTGCGTTGCGCTTAGCATAGTTGCGTTGCGCTAGGGCGGCGGTCGTTTGCATCTTTTTCAAATTCGGTGTATTTTTTTACTGTTCTGTAAATTTCGAGTATGTCCTGTACCTGTTCCCCCTTCAGCCATGCTGATTTTACGTGTTAGCTGTTAATGAATTTGATAAAATTTAGACTTTTATACCAGCGGTATTCTGAGCCTGACTTGACAAACCGGAACTACTATGGAAAAACTAGCGACTAACGTGGATTTGTGGAAGCCCATTGCTTAGCGATCTCTGTCTTGTGTTTGTCACACGTTCATGTTTTCCACTCTTCTCTAATTGTTGGAGATTTTGCTGGTGTGTGTGTGTGTGTGTGTGTGTGTGTGTGTGTGTGTGTGTGTGTGTGTGTGTGTGTGTGTGTGTGTGTGTGTTGTGTGTGTGTGTGTGTGTGTGTGTGTGTGTGTGTGTGTGTGTGTGTGTGTGTGTGTGTGTGTGTGTGTGTGTGTGTTCTTGTGGGTGCGCGTGCGGGTGTGCGGGTGCGTGTCCCTATCCGCATGCGTGTATGTGTTTGTGTGCGCGTGCGCGAGTGTGCGTGCGTGTGTGTATGTGTGAATGTGCGTGTTGTAAACATACTTACTGTGTTTTGATAATACAGGGATAATTCTTGGTATTGGTCCATTCAGGTTGTAAGCTCTGCCTTTTAATCGAGATGTTGATAGTAGTTGATATAAACATTCATTATTATAAAGTGTATATCATGTGTTGGCGGCCAAATGTTTTGTTTTAATGGATGTGGTATGTGCTTATGACAGTCGGTGCCTGTTGCATGATTCCTCACCATGAAATAATAGTACTTAGCACAATAAAGTGTAATGTTTAGTACACTCATTCGTGTTTCGTTTCTTGTATAAGGATTTAGTCGAAGACAAGTTCGGTATGCAGTATTCCTTTATTATGCATCATTTTATTACGCAATAGCAACTTTGAGTTGCAATCATATGACATGTTAGGCGTATCGCAGGTATTATAATGTAACATGTTACGAGCTTGTCATCGAAATCACTGTATTCCTTGCATCAAATTGATTTGCATATTTCGTAGCGACTGATTTGATCACCTGGCGCAGAAAGAGAAAAACAAATCAAACATTGTAATCATTTACGAAGCACCGTTAGGTATAATACTATCGGTATATTACAAGAACGACGTGGTGGTATGTACCTGTTAACATTTATCGACTCGTGTGATCTTAATGAAAGATGACGCCGAATCAGTGTTTGTGTCGCTTGTATCTCGCAAGATGTAACTCGACGTCAAGGCTGCAGTTGACAGCGGCGATGACACGTGATCTGAGGGTCGCGGGTGACAACAAAGATGACAAAATGTATCGGTGTTGTCGTCATTCATCTACTCCTGATTCGGCAAAGGACTCCTCTTCTGCAATAGGAACTACGATAGTAAATTAAACGTTACATGGTTATAAGCAAGCAACCTAATAGTACTGATAACATATACAAAAGTGTATGATTGAAAAAAGCTACAAGGGTCGTAAAATCACCACGTTTCCTACCGGACAGCGTACACCGTTGAACTGTATTGCCATGTCACGAGACGAATTAGTTGCCCCGCCCCATGTCTTTACTCATGCCACTTATTTAAGATCTTAGACATGGTCTTTGTCGGCAGAAGCGCCTTTGCGATATATGGTTTTTTTAGTTTATCAATATCAAATCGATTGGCAAGATATAATTGAAAGCGTTTGGATGCTAACACCATTGTGATGGATGTGAGCACAAGTTCTTGTGCACAGCTAACACCGATGTCAGAGAGTGTTTTTATGGTTCCTTTATTGATGTTGGTGCCAGCACATAATCAGTCTGGCTGTGTATTAGTCCGGTTGGAGAAGCCTCATTGTGGACAAACTGAGCCGTTGTAGATAAAGTATGTTGGCAATGACGTGTCGGTTTGTGTTTTCGAATAGCTTGATCCAACTTGGGGAGTCGCAAACCGCTGTCGTTGGTCACTCCACTGCCGAGTTGTATTACTGTTTGTGCCTGTGCTTGGGGTGCGTCTTGGCTTTCCAATATCCTACCACTGTGATGACGTCATTTCTTGTTATATTCACTACAATGTTGCGAACATTTTGTGAAACGTTTCGATTGGTTCGTGGTCGTGGTCTCCTATTTGGCCAAAAGCCCCGAATGATGGCAATCATTTGTGGTTTTGCAGATATGCGAGGAGATTAAAATACTTATGACAACTGTGCAACTGATTGGGCCAGGAGCCTCCTGTTCGTTTAAAGCAAGGAAGACTGATTCGCATTAACGTTGTTGATCTTCTCCACGGAACGAGATATGTTGTCTCTCATCTGACGTCAGTAATTCCCGTCGGTAGTGGTTTTATTCATGTCTGTGCTATTTCACTTTCCATGAAGCACGATGTAGCCAGTCGTTCTGTGTTTCTGTATCGGGTATTTTGTTGGAAGTTAGACGGTAGTTTGGAATCCAGAAGCATATGCGTGGTTTGTGGTGTCCACTCTGAAAATTCTTAACGAAGTGCATGGTCGTTGTTTATGTGGACCTCATTCCAGTCGGCATGTTATGGTTACGTCTGTGGATAGTCTCTGTATCATTAGGAGAGTCTTGTGCACTCGGCTTTGTTTTCATTAGTTCTGCTTCTTCAGCTATCCGGAATCTGTAGCTCAAACTGTGAGTATGAAACCAGATCTACTTACTAAACTACAGGACTAGACATACCATAAATACCGATGTTTATGCACGAATTTATGCGAAAACTGTTCACGACGACACACAGACATCTAGGCAGATATATTTCGATTCTTAGGCATGGTGAGCATTGGTCATTAATTCAGTTATAGAGTATTAGGTCTGACTTAAAATGTAGAACATTATATTAATTACCTGAGTCATCGGGCTTTTCGCACATCGGGATATTGCATTCTTCCCACCTCACTTTAGGGTCTGTAGTGTAGCACCACGGTTTACTTTCATAACATCCGGGCTTTGCCACGAAACTATTGCTGCAGAAGTTTTCAGCAGCGGCCTCGCCGAAACAGAACATGTGTTTATGTGGCTGTAAAAAGAACATGGATATTCGCATGACTCGATAGAGTTAAACTCTGGCATGATGCAACTCTTTTCACATAATATTTAGTGCGTACACTCACAGTTAGAATCTTCCTATCCTGTAGGAGCTATCCAATTTCTCTGTCCTTCACGATCGCTACGAAACTATACCCCTGTCATAATTCCCAATAGCAGAATCAACACTAGAAAGCACTCCGCATTGAATAGATGTATGACTATCTTTAACATATAATATTTAAGTCATCCAACTTTTATATAATATATTTTCGTAAAATTGAAAATGTTAGATTTGCAATTTAAAGCATTGCTTAACGGATGTTGCCTGGAAAACTCGATAATTAGTACATGTTTTATATAACTGTTGTTCTTATTTTCCCAACACTATTGTATTTAATTGAATCAACTTGTGATTTAAACCTTTTAGACCTACAATGTTAAAACGTTTAGATTTACAACGGATGGTGTATATTATATTTTATACTGTGTGGTTCTTCAGTAGTATTTGTGTTATTATCTTGTTGTTTTATTACGTATATGTATTATTAGGTTATTCTTCCTGTTACTGGATGCTCAGGACCGGTTGCATTGGAAATAATTACAAAACAATGTAATCGAAATGTTATCGTGAAAAAACCGAGCTATTATATCTTTATGTGAGGTACGCGTTGTTTTTATATCACATTACAGTATCTGTTTTTATTGATATGTACCCGTCAGGTATGTGATATCGCTTCGATTCAAAAAATCTCAGTAAACAAATAGTTCCAATACAACAATATATACCAGTCACATATAACTAGACACCGGACAAAGAATATAACGATGTTAATAATCTGACAAACTTGCTTACGCCAATAACTGATTTAATTCACGCCGCGAAGCACCTAGTTCATTATTTGTGTAATACAAATGAATAGTTTGGCTGTTTCGTAGGAAAACGTCCGAAATTAAACCGCTTGGCAAGGACTCACCTTATGCGAACTCCATTTTTGGCATTTCCGACCGGATTTTGTGACGCTCATATGACCACGGTACTCTGTGCCATTGGGCGTTAGCAGGCACTCTCGCACTTTGCCTTCAAGAAGAATAACATCGTTAGTGGAAACACTGCTCCCTCAAGTAAAATAAGAGAAGATGTGAAAACATATGACAATAGGCGAAAAATCCTGAAATGGTTCACTTGGAAAATATGCAATAGTATATCATCGTAAACAACATGTCGAACGTGATTACCATTACCCTGAGTCTATCGTATGCAAGAAATTATGATGCCAATTTGTGGCAAAAAGCGGTGTACCTTACCATGTTGCGGTGTTTTAAAAAACGTAATGTCGTACCATGACAGCAAAATATTGCATGGATATGCCTACTAGGTTTGTTTTAATTGCTGTGTGTGACATTGTCCTAATACGGCTCCAACAGCGGATTTCTTAAGCCATTGCATTCGCGTCAGTATTGACATGATATAGAGTCAAAATCCGGATTTACGTAAGTTAGCGTGTATGGTAACCCCCAGCAAATGTGTTTTAACATCGGTGATAAATATCTCACAGAATGTCGTGCAGATAGAACTTGTCATAGAAATAACACATTTTGTCCATGGATGTTTTTCAGATACGAAAGTTTTCCGGCCCACAGAGCAAAATGAACGTTCTTGTCGGGAAAATGAACAACGTAGACTTGCAAAAAGAACATAACACAACATAGATTTTTAATGTACTTTAATGTATTTTAATGTATATGTGTGTATAATAGCGATAGTAATAACCTCGATTAAAGGTGTTTCAAAAAATCTATTTATAATAATAATAATAATAATAATAATAATAATAATAATAATAATAATAATATAATAGTAATAGTAATAGTAATAGTAATAGTAATAGTAATAGTAATAGTAATAGTAATAA
This sequence comes from Ridgeia piscesae, assembly GCA_025642075.2. Lineage (NCBI taxonomy): Eukaryota > Metazoa > Annelida > Polychaeta > Sabellida > Siboglinidae > Ridgeia > Ridgeia piscesae. The sequence continues at coordinate 45,437 of JAODUO010000015.1, read as the reverse complement.
TAATAATAATAATAATAATAATAATAATAATAATAATAATAATAATAATAATAATAATAATAATAATAATAATATTTATATTTATATGGTATAGCGCCACATCCATAATCGTTCGTGGCGCTTCACAACATATTACAATTTAAACGACATAAAAAGATATATGTACACAATAAGACAAATACTAGTGTTTTAAAATAAATGTAAAAAAATACATGTATATGTATATAAATAAATAAAATTAGCATGGTATTAAATAGCGTAGCACTTTTACATAAATAAATAAATTACGTATTAGTCATAAAAATACATAATAATCGGTCTATTGTATAATTATATTACAATTATACTGATAACTGACGGTATATGTATAATTTATTAGTAATAAATAGTTTAGTATATGTTAAAACTGTTAAAATAATAATAATAATAATTACGTAACAATAATGCCAATAAATAAGTGCATAACTATGTATTGATAATAATACCAAATAATCTAGTAAAAAAATGATATATATTTATACCGTAATAATTTCATTATGCTGTTGAAATCAACGAGACGCGGTTGAAATACACCGGACGGAACCCAGATTTCGTGTGAAATAATCATGTATAATATTTACAACCAACAAACCTGAGATCCGACCCATTCAAGGAACTGTGGCGCTTCGTTGTTTGCTCCACAATTTCGTCGTTTGTTCTATACTATTTCATAGCTTATACGTGTACGTGTACATACACAAGTAAACACTATTAACTCTTACTTGTATAACGAGAATATGTATGCGATCGCTGATACTTGTTACTCAGTCTTAACCAATGTTCACTCTGAAAATTCTTAACGGAGTGCATGGTCGTTGTTTATGTGGACCTCATTCCAGTCGGCATGTTATGGTTACGTCTGTGGATAGTCTCTGTATCATTAGGAGAGTCTTGTGCACTCGGCTTTGTTTTCATTACTTCTGCTTCTTCAGCTATCCGGAATCTGTAGCTCAAACTGTGAGTATGAAACCAGATCTACTTACTAAACTACATGACTAGACATACCATAAATACCGATGTTTAAGCACGAATTTATGCGAAAACTGTTCACGACGACACACAGACATCTAGGCAGATATATTTCGATTCTTAGGCATGGTGAGCATTGGTCATTAATTCAGTTATAGAGTATTAGGTCTGACTTAAAATGTAGAACATTATATTAATTACCTGAGTCATCGGGCTTTTCGCACATCGGGATATTGCATTCTTCCCACTTCACTTTAGGGTCTGTAGTGTAGCACCACGGTTTACTTTCATAACATCCGGGCTTTGCCACGAAACTATTGCTGCAGAAGTTTTCAGCAGCGGCCTCGCCGAAACAGAACATGTGTTTATGTGGCTGTAAAAAAGAACATGGATATTCGCATGACTCGATAGAGTTAAACTCTGGCATGATGCAACTCTTTTCACATAATATTTAGTGCGTACACTCACAGTTAGAATCTTCCTATCCTGTAGGAGCTATCAAATTTCTCTGTCCTTCACGATCGCTAAGAAACTATACCCCTGTCATAATTCCCAATAGCAGAATTAACACTAGAAAGCACTCCGCATTGAATAGATGTATGACTATCTTTAACATATAATATTTAAGTCATCCAACTTTTATATAATATATTTTCAAAAAATGGAAAATGTTAGATTTGCAATTTAAAGCATTTTTATGCATAACGGATGTTACCTGGAAGACTCGATAATTAGTACATGTTTTATATAACTGTTGTTCTTATTTTCCCAACACAACACAGTATTTAATTGAATCAACTTGTGATTTAAACCTTTTAGACCTACAATGTTAAAACGTTTAGAGTTACAACGGATGGTGTATATTATATTTTATACTGTGTGGTTCTTCAGTAGTATTTGTGTTATTATCTTGTTGTTTTATTACGTATATGTATTATTACGTTATTCTTCCTGTTACTGGATGCTCAGGACCGGTTGCATTGGAAATAATTACAAAACAATGTAATCGAAATGTTATCGTGAAAAAACCGAGCTATTATCTTTATGTGAGGTACGCGTTGTTTTTATATCACATTACAGTATCTGTTTTTATTGATATGTACCCGTCAGGTATGTGATATCGCTTCGATTCAAACAATCTCAGTAAACAATTAGGTCCAATACAAAAATATATACCAGTCACATATAACTAGACACCGGACAAAGAATATAACGATGTTAATAATCTGACAAACTTGCTTACGCCAATAACTGATTTAATTCACGCCGCGAAGCACCTAGTTCATTATTTGTGTAATACAAATGAATAGTTTGGCTGTTTCGTAGGAAAACGTCCGAAATTAAACCGCTTGGCAAGGACTCACCTTATGCGAACTCCATTTTTGGCATTTCCGACCGGATTTCGTGACGCTCATATGACCACGGTACTCTGTGCCATTGGGCGTTAGCAGGCACTCTCGCACTTTGCCTTCAAGAAGAATAACATCGTTAGTGGAAACACTGCTCCCTCAAGTAAAATAAGAGAAGATGTGAAAACATATGACAATAGGCGAAAAATCCTGAAATGGTTCACTTGGAAAATATGCAATAGTATATCATCGTAAACAACATGTCGAACGTGATTACCATTACCCTGGGTCTATCGTATGCAAGAAATTATGATGCCAGTTTGTGGTAAAAAGCGGTGTACCTTACCATGTTGCGGTGTTTTAAAAAACGTAATGTCGTACCATGACAGCAAAATATTGCATGGGATATGCCTACTAGGTTTGTTTTAATTGCTGTGTGTGACATTGTCCTAATACGGCTCCAACAGCGGATTTCTTAAGTCATTGCATTCGCGTCAGTATTGACATGATAGAGAGTCAAAATACGGATTTACGTAAGTTAGCGTGTATGGTAACCCCCAGCAAATGTGTTTTAACATCGGTGATAAATATCTCACAGAATGTCATGCAGATAGAACTTGTCATAGAAATAACACATTTTGTCCATTTTGTTTTTCAGATACGAAAATAATGCCAATAAATAAGTGCATAACTATGTATTGATAATATTATCAAATAATCTAGTACACAATTATATATATATATATTTATACCGTAATAATTTCATTATGCTGTTGAAATCAACGAGACGCGGTTGAAATACACCGGACGGAACCCAGATTTCGTGTGAAATAATCATGTATAATATTTACAACCAACAAATCTGAGATCCGACCCATTCAAGAAACTGTGGCGTTTCGTTGTTTGCTCCACAATTTCGTCGTTTGTTCTATACTATTTCATAGCTTATTCGTGTACGTGTACATACACAAGTAAATAATATTAACTCTTATTTGTATAACGATAATATGTATGCGATCGCTGATACTTGTTACCCAGTCTTAACCAACTTTCCGTCCATGTCGGTTGTCAATTCTTAATTGCATCGTGGACGGAGATCATATAGGGCCTGCAAGTGGGTTACGATACATGGCGGGACTCTGCGCGACTGGAGTTTATTGGGGACTGGACACAAGAATAATATTCTAACGATGGATGACAGTTATAGCTTCCGACTGATGAATACTAGGAAAATCAGTTCATAAATATCTTCTGTTATACGTTTCTTATCTTAAATGTGCGATTTAATATTGAGTTTATCAGACTCATAGACACATAGCGATTTACGTTGTGCAGATAATAGACACGATGTTAGACCTTATGTGTCTTTTACGGAATTTGCGTTTTACATTGCTGTACGTTGTGGTTTCGATAAGCACTTATAACTGACAAGTTGTCTAAATGCACATAATCATAACACATGTATACGTTTGGCCCAAACAGGTTGTACTGCGCGAAAACTGGCACTCTTCATTATTAATCAAGATCGCCAAACACAAGTACTTGCCGCTATTGCCATGGCAACCACCATAATAATCGATTAAAATTCATGATTTCCGTGATCATTGTCACCGGTAAAGTGTTCCACTGCTTCTGCTTGCAATAATCCTTCGGACATTATAACTGAAATACGCTATTTCGGAACAGTTCGATTATTACGACCAAAGCAAAACAAAGTCCTATACGTTAACATGGAGTATATGGACCTACTGCCCCCAACTGCCCCCAGCCTCGTTTTCGCGCGCGAGACTTGCACACCCTATTACGAGCATGCTAACATAACAAAATGAGAAACGTTGCACAGAAAAGGTAGACTACGTTCTAGACGCGCTACTGTTACATGGAGGGAAGTACACTGAGAAATGTTATGTTAGCATGCTCGTAATTTGATCCCCGTCCACGATGCAATTAAGAATTGACAACCGATATGGAAGCAATTTAAGTAAGTAACTTGGTTTACTAATATATATCTTGTTGTAGTAACCCTATTTACATTCCTCGGGTGAAAACGAAAGCTGATACCCGAGCTTTCTCTGTTCCTACTGTGTGGAATTCACTTCCTGCCAGTGTACAATTAAAAGGTAGTATTATAGTTTCATTCCGCCGACATCTTGAAACCTATCTCTTTAATGCTGCTTATCCTCCTTAGCTTCCTAGCATCTTCATCCATCCATTGTCGACTCACGCAAAGTCGTACGATCACGAGTTTGCTTAATCCCTTGGCTTTGTCGCGCCAGTGAGCTTGATCTTCGAGGATATTGGCGCAAAAGAAGGATAATAGTAGTATTGTTATTAAATAAAGGTAACTGCTCCTATTCCATATATGGAAAGTTGTAACTATAACACAGTATATAAAACCACACAGTCACAATAATGTACATTCCGTTCACTTTCGGCAAATACACATCAACATGTATTCACAGCACGCTCGGTTGATAATGATTTGAATATGATACTTTTTATCTATGCTTGTACAGAAGACCAATTGTCTCTTTACAGTGCATTTCCATATAACACTACATTAAAATGCATTTTAAAAACAAAAAAACATGTACCCGCAAAGGGAAGATATGTTTTTGTTAGGTTATATTGGATTAGTTACTATGCCAAGTAAATAGTTTAAAATAACATAAAGCAAGTTTATATTACTCAATTTATATGAAATTATACAATAGTATAAAATCGTAGATTTTTATGTTGATTTTTAACTGAAGCCCTATGCGCATACTATGTGTATGTTATGTTAAGGATATTTGTTAATTAAGCATATTATTTGTCATGATATCGTTGGTAAATATATGCATATATTATTACCTGTGATGCCACGTGTGCACATATGGATGTTGCAATATTCCCATCTCACTTTCGGATCCGTCGTGTAGCACCAAGGCCGACTTTTAAAACAACCCGGTTTGCCTACGAAACTGTTGGTACAGTAGTTGTCATTAACGGCTTCGCCGGGGCACTCCCAGTGATGGTGTATCTGGTGAAAGTGGAACACATATGAAGGTCGATGACATATCGTGACATTTATTTTGGTTTCCTTAAAGCGATAAGCAATTTATGTTACAGAAGTATGTTTCTTCTTACTGACAGACATACACATACATCGCTTGTAGGTAATTATCCTAGCTGATTTCACTCAACCAAATAGAAGACGAATATTTCATATGGGAAATTCACGAGCAAAGAGGAAAGGAAAGCTACTCATCTGGCAAATCCGTTGCAAGTCAACTATATTTCGGCAATTATTGTAATAATTCACGCCGGGTAACGTGTATTTCGTCACGTATATTGTAATTAATATGATTTGTTTTTATTGGAACATTAGAACATGTAAAGGATTTACCGTATGCGAACTCCAGTATTGGCATCTTCGCCCTGTCTCCGTGAAGCTCACTGCTCCTACGAATTCCTGTCCGTCTTTTGTTAACAGACAATTTGAACCGAGTATCGCTGAAATACAAATCGCTGTAAATATACCCTCCGCGCAGAGGAATCTTCCCAGTGTTTAGGTAATATACAAAACAAGAAGGTCTACCGTTTATGAAACCGTATAATGTTACTTTGGCATCATTATAAGGAGTTCTAAATATTCAAGTCAGCTCACAAAAGTATAAGTACATAGAGTTGACCGTACATTCCATGATGTATCAGCTAGATAATTTAGTTTGTATTGAAATGTATATTTGTCCATTATTAATCCGGTGCGATAACTGTTAGAAACGTATGTCCACAAATTGGAGTATTCTACTGTTTCTTATATTTATACAAACCCAAGTGCCGTCATAGCTATTGTGCTAGCGCTCTTATCTAGTTTATATCAGTGATTAAATAAACGCAATCACATTGCTGTATGGTGAAAAACAATTCCACTGCCGCCGGAAGATTGTTCGGTATTTCAGGAATCTGTTTGCGCTTGCACATGGGAATGTTGCACAACTCCCGTCTCTTTTCACGATCCGTGGTGTAGCACCACGGCGCTTTTTTAGCACAGTCTTTCTTATCAGGGAAACTGTTGCTACAGTAGTTTTCAGTAGCGCCTTCGCCGATACAGTACAAGTGTTTGTGTGGCTGAAAATAAAACGACGGTTATTTGCACAGACATGGAAAGATCATTAAACCGTTAAAGGATACCATGATTTTGCAAACATAGTGTCTATGATAAATTGCCTGTGTTATGTAACGTTTAACGGAGTGTGTTATTAATTTCCTGCGCTTTGAATTTATATTGTATTAGTACACTCTACGTATCTGTTCACTGGTGACAGTCTGTCATTAATAAGTTATCGATTAAATCCAGCTGATCTCAATCAACCGAATATAAATTAAATATAAGGTATACTGCCGTCCACGATAGAAACCAGTTGGTAAAAGAAACAATGTGGTCACTGTTTACCCATTGCGCACGCCAACTTTGGCATTTCCGGCCCGACTTCGTGACGCTGACATGTCCGCGGTACTCGAAGCCTTTGGCGGTGAAGAGACACTCTCGTGGTCCACCTTCAAGGTGAAGAAGGCCAATAAAGGAGTCGCTGCTCTCTAATACACAAATCGTCGGAGGACTTGCAAGAACACGTGGGCTAAACAGGAGGAAGACGCCAAAAGAAGTTGCAGGAGACACGCAGCCTTTCTCGTGTGGACACATACCATGACACGGGTTCAGAAATAGCACGGTGTATTCGTGAAAGTGATCTCTGTTGCATGCAACAACTGTATATTAATCACATATCATAGTAATCCACAATGTAAGTGTGCAGAGTATTGTTTGCACCATCCTAATCCTACTACATAGTATGTCATTATGTATGTCTGTATGTCTGTATGTCTGTATGTCTGTATGTCTGTATGTCTGTCTGTATGTATGTATGTATGTATGTATGTATGTATGTATGTATGTATGTATGTATGTCTGTATGTATGTATGTCTGTATGTCTGCATGTCTGCATGTCTGTATGTATGTATGTATGTATGTATGTATGTATGTATGTCTGTATGTCTGTATGTCTGTATGTCTGTATGTCTGTCTGTATGTATGTATGTATGTATGTATGTATGTATGTCTGTTGTGTGTGTGTGTGTGTGTGTATGTGTGTATGTATGTGTGTGTATGAGTATGAGTATGCGTATGTACATGTACGTGTACGTGTACATGTATGTATGCGTATTTGTATTAATTATTTGAATGAATGAATGAATGAATTTATAATAATAACAACAACATAATAGTGTTATTGCTTAGTATAACGTATTATGAGAAAGAGAAGACTATACAATTTCATGACTGGTAAGTTGTTGCTGTTGCTGAAGGGACGTAGCGGAAATATTGTGACTTATAAGCCGCTATGCCCACTATATATATATATACATATACAAAATATATATAAGTAGTATGTAATGAATATATATATATATATATATATATATATATATATATATATATATATCACATTATATAAATATTTTAAATCATTTATACATGTTCTGTCTTCAACGATAAATCCCCCTTTTACAAATGTTGTCAGAAGTGGGGTGAAGAAGACGAAATAAAACCTTAACTAGGAGGGACGACTTCGTAAGGAACTGATCAATCGACGGACCGTGTCGGAGTTCATAGTCTGCGACACCCCGCGGGCTGCGATGCTGGCATTGGACAAGGCGTCAAGGACAATGTCCAGAACTACAAACTGTTAGTGTCAAGATCGTTCGTCAAGATCTTTCGGCAAGATCGTTCGATTCCAATTGACAGAAGATTTAAACGTCGGCAATTAATTAATAATTAATTCCTAGAAAAACCATGGAAAGGATGTAAATCCTGTATAAGCGAGACATGTTTTGAGCAGTCTCTTCAATACTTTGTCAGACGCAAGAAAGAGAACTTGTAAGACAGAGAGTACACATAGTACGGCTACTACCAGGGGTAGTACTGGGCCGGTGCTCAGCTGCAGTAGTGTCTGCATTTCCTAGTTGGGGTGAGCACACATGGTTGCATGCTTTGTCATATGTTATGGAATTCATTTTCAGACAATACATATTGTCTGTGTTAGTATTAATTGTCATGTATAAGTATTGATTGTACGTTATGATTGGGAGGGTATAATGTAATAACATATACATTTATTTGTAGATGCATTATTAACTGAGTATTTACTATATATATATATATATATATATATATATATATATATATATATACGACATACTTTGGATTTATTACTGTGTTGATGTTACTTAGGATGCATTCGTTTCTCAACAAGGGAGAGCGATGTTTACACTAATATACATCTGTGTTTATTGATGATAGTAACTCCGTCAAGGCGTTTTGCAAAATTGATGTCTGTTTACAAATATCACAGAAGCTAGCCTGCTATTTGGTATCTGAGACGATCTACAGGCTCTTATGTTACCATTGTAACACATATAGTAATGAAATCTTTTATGTTTACAGGTTTTAATTTTTTGGTTTTGTATTATTTCGAGCACACCACAATAAATGGTACAATCATCTACACGTGTTCGGTCTTCAACGATAAATCCCCCGTTACATTAGTGTTAGAAATTATTATACAAGTACAAGATTTGTTAATCCTCACTTTTGACACCAGTCTTGCACATTGGAATATCGCAAAATTCCCATCTCTTTTTTGGATTCGATGTATAGCACCATGGCTTCTTTTCAAAACATCCCTTCTTTCTTCCGAAACTGTTGCTGCAGTAGTTTTCTCTTGTGGCTTCGCCACGACAGTGGGCATGTTTATGTGGCTGCAAGAAAAGGGGTACATTATTGCAGGAATAAGGAAACATAACTAAACATTTATTTAATTGATATTACATTAGTTTATTTGTGTTTACTGACGGATGTCCATTACTTGTAGATTACAACGGCATTGTAGTCAATATTATCATCATGTAATGCACGTTGAATATGGCAATAAAGCTTTATTATTATTAGCTTCAGCGCTTGTTAATGTTTACTATCAATGAGAGCGATCGGTATCATTCTTAACGGGAATCTCCCACATCTCCCTTAATAGATGTCCCCGTCCGTCTGTCGGTCCGTCGGTCCGTCGTTCCGTCGTTCCGTCGGTCCGTCGGTCCGTCGGTCCGTCGGTCCGTCGGTCCGTCCGTCCGCCCGTCCGCCCGTCCGCCCGCCCGCCCGCCCGACCGACCGCCCGTTGTTACTCACTACCGCGAAATAAATGTGTCTCAATTTGTGTTTTAATTACTGTTTTCAACGTGGTAATAATTAAAATAATATGATTATCATATACCGTTTGCGATTTCCAGTGTTGGCATCTCAGTCCTGATTTTGTGATGAAGAGTTGTCCAGTATACTCCTCGCCAGTCTTAGTCATTAAGCATTCAATTTGACCTGGAAGAAGAACAACATCACCTCAAAATTTGTTATGTCCTCCGAATACACCTTATCAACTCAAAATCTGTACGCAACCAAACAGCCCAAATATTTGCCACATCCACTTACGATCTCGACCTTGTGGCAATCGCCGACACTTGGCTTTTTAATAAAGACTCAAATCTCCCGGTAAGTGGAATTCGCACATCACCCCAATGTAAGTCGTTCATTGTCCAACATCCAGTCGGTATGGTGGCGGATTTCTCATATTGTAAAAACATGCTATTACACAACAGAACAATAGTCAACAACTATGACAATATTCAAACAACATTTAGTCTCTCAAAGCATACATATAAAATTGTAGACGGGTTCGCCGACACCGAATGGCGGAAAAATATGTTCGCATTTCGCAGCGCCCTCACCCGGAGTCATAGAAAGTCGAAACCATAGACGCTCACTGTTCCAACAGTGGCAACACGGAAGTGGATTAGAACTGTACCAATTTCCGAACTTCAGGATGTACTTGAGGTAAGATTAAATCGGAAAATCACCATACATTAATATAATATGGATAGTTTATTGTCAATTTTTGTTTTCAAAACGGAAACATACATTACATCATGCGAAAGACCAAAACAATACGAGCGATATTATAGATTTAACAAGATTTAACAAGATTGCCACCTAGAGATTCAACTCTAGATGGCAGGTGGACTAGGAAGCCATTTGGCTTATCGAGAGTCCAACCTATCTATCTAAGTATACCCTGCCCTTCTTAGGTATATGTCGATTTTATTTTTAAATATATTAACACTACTAGCACCTACACAATCAGCTGATAATCTGTTCCATTCGTTTACTGTTCTTTGTGAAAAAGAATATTTTCTAATATCTAGTCTACACTGCTTCTTTGCTAATGTAACTCCATGTCCTCTAGTCCTTCTCTCTTCCTTGACTGTGAAAAAAATATTTCTGTCAATATTTTCATATCCATTCAATATTTTAAACACCTCAATCTGATCTCCTCTCAATCTTCTGGTTTCTAGTGTTGTTAAACCACATTCTTTTAGACGCATTTCATAACTAATATTCCTGAGTTTTGGTATAATTTTGGTTGCTCTCCTTTGTACTCTTTCTAGCATATCAATATCCTTCTTGCGATATGGCCTCCATGCTTGTATACAATATTCTAAGTGAGGCCTAACTATTGTTTTATACAGCGGTATTATTAGTTCTTTTTCTTTGTACACTATATTTCGCCTAATTAATCCAAGAATTTGGTTTCCCTTCGCTGCTGCAATTCCACACTGCTCTGATACCTTCATGTCAGCACTAATAGTTAACCCTAAGTCCTTTTCCTTTAAGGTAGTATTTAGTACAGTATCACCCATTGTATATTGAGCATCTTCATTCCCATGTCCTGTGTGAAGGCACTTACACTTTCCAAAATTAAACAGCATTTGCCACTTCTCAGACCATTCTATCAACTTATTAAGATCATCTTGTATATGCTGTCTATCTGCATCACTTTTAATTTTCCTAAACACTTTTGTGTCGTCCGCAAACTTCAACACCTTGCTTGTTATGTCATCATCCAAATCATTGATATATATTAAGAATAAAATAGGTCCCATTACTGATCCCTGCGGTACTCCACTCAAAACCGCTTTCCAGTTTGAAACCTCCCCATCAACTACTACTCTTTGTCTTCTATCAATAAGCCATTTGTTTATCCAGTTGATCATTCCATTTCCTATGCCATGGGCCTATAGTTTAAGTAGTAGTCTTTGGTGTGGCACTTTGTCGAAGGCTTTTTTAAAATCTAAGTAGATTATATCTACTGGTGATCCCTCATCTAGCCACTTTGTGACATCTTCCAAAAAACATAACATATTTGTTAAGCATGACCTCGCTTTTAAAAACCCATGTTGAGATGGGTGTATCAATTTATTTTTAACAAGAAAATCAACCAGGTGATCTTTAATTAGTCTTTCTAATAGTTTGCAAATCACCGATGTTAAACTCACTGGTCTATAGTTCTCTGACTTGTTTCTCGAACCTTTTTTAAATAATGGTATAATGTTTGCTTCTTTCCATTCCAACGGAACTATTCCCTCCTCTAATGACAAATTGAACACTGTTGCAAGCGGTATGCTGATTTGTTCTACAATTTCCAATAGTAATTTGGGAGGAATCCCATCCACTCCAGGTGATTTATTATCCTTCATATCTCTTATTTTCATAGCTACCATTGTTGGGGTTACAATTAGTTGTCCTAAATAGTCAAACTCTCTCTCCCTTCGAACTTAGTCTCAAGTACTGGTAATATACTAATATCTTCCCTGGTAAACACCGAACTAAAGTACTCATTTAGGTTTTCTGCCTTAAGAATCCCTCTGTTATTATGTTTCCATCACTACCTTCTAGAGGACCGACCTTATCCAGAACTTTCTGTTTACATCGAACATACGCATAAAAACTCTTGCTGTCATGTTTTATATTGAAAGCTATTTTTTGTTCGTAGCTTCTCTTTGAATTTCTAATTTCAGCTGTAGCTTGATTAAGTGCTTCTTTATAAATGCTATAGTCTTCTTCACTTCCGGTATGTCTATATGTCTTCCACATCATTTGCTTGTACTTGATTTTTCTAATGGCTTCCTTCGATAAGTGTTTCTTCTTTGACCGTTTCCCCTGTTTTTTCAAGGGGACAAATTTGTCAACGACGCAGTCAATTTCACTCTTTAAAATATTCCAGCATTCTGTTGCTGTCTTATTCTTCAGTGTGTTATTCCAGTCTATCTTTGCTAAATATTCCCTCATGTCCTTATATCTTCCTTTGTGAAAAATTTTCCTGTACCTTATTTTTCTATTCCGTTCTCCCTTTACTTTGATGATAAAATGTATCTGGTTGTGATCACTACACCCCAGTGGCTCACATATCTTGACATTATCAACAAATTCATTCTGTGAGCTCAATACTATGTCTAACACGTTCTCGCCCCTGGTTGCTTCTAACACATGTTGAGAAAGGAAACTATCTTGTACTAAATTTAAAAACTCTTGATCCTCTCTCCCGGTACTCTGTAGAGATGTCCACTGTATATGCCCATGGTTAAAATCTCCCATAATAACACAGTCCCGTTTACTCACTTCTTTGATAGCGTTATGTATTTTTTCATTCTCTTCCATGCTTATGTTTGGACTCCGATACACTAACCCAACAGTTAATGTTGACTTTCCTGTAACTATGTTACACCAGACAGCTTCTTCATATTCTGCTTCTTTTTCTAATTTTATTTCATAAGCTTGGATGGATTCTTTAATATATAAAATAACTCCGCCTCCCCCTTCTTCCTAATCTATCTTTCCTAAACATTACATACCCTGTCATTCCTAATTCGGCATCTGATATATCGGGTGTGGCCCAAGATTAGTTATACCTATTATGTGAGGGTCAGTATCTTCTACCATAATGTTTAGTTCATTTCTTTTGTTTACTATGCTCCTTGCATTTAAACAAACACATTTATAACCAAATTCCGTAGGGCTTTCCAGGCTGTTCTTTGCTGATGTCTTTTTGCTATCTTTATCTATGCCTCTAGTATTTGGTTTCTCTGTGTATCCCCCCCTGCGAAACTAGTTTTAAAAGTTGCAACCTGTTCCATTATTCATCGATCGAAGAAGGTTCTCGGAGAACACTGCTGCGCCCTTTCCGCTTAGATGGAGGCCATCTCTCATAAACATGTCTTCTTTACCAACAAAATATCCCCACAAATCTACAAATCCAACTCCTTCTTCTTCACACATCTGCTCTAATAGTCCGTTAATTGCCATCCTCTTGCAATTTCTAAATGTTGTTCCCCTTCCCCTCATCACTGGCAAGATTCCTGAGAGTATGATCTGTTCAACTCTCGTCTTCTTCAGTGTCTCTACCAATTCTCTGTATCTCTTTACTATCCTGGTTGTTCCATCCCTGTCTGCATTGTTCGTCCCTACATGTACTAATATAGACCCCCCTTGGCCATGCCCCAATACGTTCTCTACCCGTTCAGTCACATGCTCTATCCTAGCCCCCGGAAGACAAACAACAACGTCTTCTCCTTTGCTTAATGTCCTGTCTGTCTTTCGCAAAATGGAGTCTCCCATAAATACCCTTTCTGTTCTCAATGCCCCCTCGATCACTGCTTCAGAGTAGCTCCTCCGTTTTGCATCTACCTGGTTGCTGACTTTCCCCCCCTGCCGTTTTCTCTGTTGTTCCTTTCTTTCCGGTCTCTTTTCTTCCTGTCATCGTCCTTGTTATTGACTTCCGTTTGGTCACATCACCTCTCACTTCCTTTCTTCCATTCGTCTTACCTCCTGTCGCATCTACTTCTCTCATCTCCTGTCCCCTTGTCCCTCCCTCCTTCGCTACTGTCACCTTCCTGCATGTCATGTTTCCTGTTGTTCTTTCTCCATTTGTTGTCCTTGCAATCACCCTCCCTCCACTCTGCATCCCCCTTCACAATATCCGTTAGCCTAGCTAACTCTGCTGTCAGACAGTCCACTTTCCAACACCCTAAACATTGGAACGTAAACCCTTCCTCCGTTGTCTCTGACCAAGTTTTTCCGCACCCCGAATCGGCAAAATCCACCAAGCTGTAGCAGTGGTTACACACCAAGTGCCTCCTTGCCTTCACTTGCCGCTTGCCAGGTGCCATATTACGATTTGTCAAAATCAACTCTTAGTTTAAACCAACTTAGTCTTTAGAAAGACTGTTTGTTTATTGTGTACAGCAACTGCAGCACACTTTATGTTATAAACAACTTACTACCTATGCTACCATGAACAATAAGTTTAGTCTGTACTGGTACCGTTCCCTAGCGGAAACGTTGGACACTACCTATATAAACAAACAAGGGTTTCCTACTAAAACGCTTGTTTATTTTTAATAACAATGATACCTATTCACAGTTTTATCTTACATATGTAGTTGTTACTCTTATTGCTTTATCTCTTATATACTATATCAAATAAAGAGATTTGCTCAATCTTGTTTACAATTTGTCGAAGCCTAGATTACCCTTTTATCACCCACTATACTAATCTGTTCAAAAATACTGTTAACTAACAAACTTTAACCAAAACTACTACTCAATATATGTCCAGTACCACTTTATGAATAACCTTAACACAAGAATAATACTTATCAATCAATATTTCCGCTTGTTTTTCAAATGTTATACACCACCAATTTCAAACCTCTATATCCACCAATTTTCCCGCGTTATAGGCATCACTCACGGTGTAGTATCACTCGGTCTCAATCAGAAATACTGGGCACTACAGTACTTATGTATCCAAAGTTTAGCCAATTAAGCATGCATATCTGACATATGTAGTGTTGCCATAGTACAATGCCAAACCAATTGTTTGTGTCTTAATTTCTTGTCTTCCCATGACTCCATGTTCGAGGCCATGGCCATTCCCATGGCAGTGGCATTGACCATTGTGATTGAGGGATTCTATATCTGACTATCACAATGACTATGATTGGATGTAACGTGATTACTTTGTGATTGACTTCATTGAATAGGCGGATCTTTTTAGCGTGTTTACAAGCATTCTATAATATTATGTGGAGCTTTAAAAATAGGCCTCCAAAACGTTACTGTTCGTGGTGCTTCTACATGTTGCTCGTAGCTGATTATAACATGTGGGATGCTGATATGTATACATTACATGCAGTTACTATATTTCTATGCTATTATATTTGTATTATTTGTATTCTATTTTCAGTACAAGTCACAAGGAATCACCACAGTGATAGCATCACCACTGAACAAGTGTTTGAAATTTGAGGTCTTCTCATCTTTGTCAAAATAACTCATGGGCAGAGTTTCATCATTGTCAAGGCATATTAACTGCACCTGTCGATTGTATCATTAACCATACATAACTAATCATTCATTGTATTTAAGGTCATGGAGGAGCTCATCAGGACCAATCTTAGGTTTATCAGAAGTAAAGTAGGAGCAGATTGTTGTGTGTTATGTTGGTGATTTTGGTTTGTGTCGATCGAAGACATTCTGTTGTAATGATGAGCACTGATTGTTAATCACATCATTAAAGGCGAGCGTGAATTATTTACAGGTAAACTGATATTGACAGACTAGAGGTTTATGCGAGCGAAAGGATGTTATAATTTCTTTCTTTGTGTTCTTTTCTTTGTGATTTGTTTGAAGTATTTGTTTCTTCAGATAATCACTCTTTGCAATATTATAGTGATTCAGTTAGCAACAGAAGCGATGTTGTATCCCTGTTGTATACATGTACACATTTTCATGATGTCTTTGCTCATACACGTCCTTTTTTTGATGCCATGCCAACTGCAAACAGCTTGTAGAGAACTATATATGTCAGACCAAGTCACAAAGAAAGCCGACAGCCTTGTGAAAGACTGTCTGAATGAAGAATGAATGTGTTAATGGGAAATAGATCAATAAGATTTTTACAAGTTCCTTTTTCAAAGATACCTTTGTTGTGAGAAGTATATTACAGAAATACAAGTTACTGCTATTCAAAAATAATTATTAATGGTTTCATTCCAGAACACATTGCTAAAACAGAGTGATTTCATCTCATTCTATATGCACACAATACATTTGTCATGATAGATGTGCACAGTGTAGTTGAGCTTCATATTGTAGCGAATCAATATTTCCTAACACAGTAACTAGGGATTATGTTTCTTCAAATTTTTTGTCTTATTTAATACTGTCGACCTGTTGTGTGAGGCTACACCAATAGAAGTACTGTGACTTTATTATTATAATTAATCATGGCTGCAACATGTACAGCGAACAATAAACATGTATTTCCTTTTACCTGTTATTGTTGTCTGCAAATATTTATTTTCATGCCGATGACATGTTAAGTCACCATGTATACATCACTTACAACACACAACCAATGATCGGCATGTCTTTTGTTAGATTTTGAAATTTAGGGACACTATCTTCAATGTAACAGGCCTTAGATTGTATGTACATTTCTGCCAGGAGTATTTCTTTTCAGGTGAAGCACGTACACTCATTTGCATGACAACGGACTGGGGATTTAAAAATGAGTGAAAATGTGTGTAAATCTAAATAGTGTGTCTGTTTAGATGAAAACAATTAGTTGCACTATACACATCTGGGATTTAGGCAATTTACTTGGTTAAGATAGTTAGATAATATTGTTTAGATAGTACAGGTTTGTACTTATGTCTGGGTTTGATATTTTGAATGTTATAATCAAGATTATTCCATAGTTCTATAAAATGATGTCTAGGTAATTTACACGAAAAGTGAATTCTGGGCTTTTCTGAGCATAGTACGTTATGCTCTCTCGTAATTCTGGTGTTAGTGGCTAGATTATGTTTTGGTATTATACTGGTCGAAGGATTTAGACAGTGTATTATGGTGATAATCATACATAAATAATGAGACATGTAACTTGTGTATATCAGCGTTTTAAGTATATTTAAAGATTTAAAAATAGGATCCGTGTGATTTCTGTATCTTTTATTGTTGTTTATTCGTACAGCGCGTTTTTGTAAAGTTTGTACCTTTTTACTGTATTTCCATTTCCCGATGCTTATATACCGTAAGTTAGATGACTTTGAATTAAAGTATAATAGAGAGTTTTTAAAGCATTATGCGGCAACAAATGTTTCATTCTGTTAATTGCAAAAATTGCTCTAGATATCTTTGAACTTATTATATTGATATGTTTTTTCCATGTTAAGTGTTTATCAATATATATTCCTAAAATCTTGACTCATTCTTCTTTGGTATCCTTTCCAATATTATTAATATTTTCATTATTAATTTTGATACAGTTATTTACCTGATATTTATTATTCGGTTGGCTAAATATAGTTTTTTATTATTCAATGACAATTTATTAGCACACAACCAGTGGTACACATGTTTTACTTCTTGGTTTATATTGTAAATTAAAGTATCAACATGAGGAGCTGATTTGTATGTAATTATGTCATAAGTAAAGATAATAAATTTAAAGACGTAGAGTTAATTATATCATTGATATAAATTAGAAATAAGATTGGTCCAAGTATGGATCCTTGGGGCACTCCATTTCTCATGTTTTTTTGAGAAGATTTACATTGATGTATTTCGGTGTACTGTTTTCGATTGGATGAGTAACTGGACAACATGTTTGTTTTATAAGTAATGTTGTTAGTTTTACAAATAACAAAACATTATTGCTGTATGGTGATATAGTATTGAATGGACATGTTAATTATAATCCCGTTACTTTTTATAATTACATGCATTTACCCGTAAATCATGCCTATTACGATTAACATGACGTGTGAAAATAATATGTTAACTGACATCTTCACCCATAACAGTGTCTTAATACACGCCCAAATGTGTAGAATGTTGAATTGGCACTACTATATGCCTATGCCGTGGCGACCAAAAGACAATTTTAGTGGATCCTAGCAGAAATCCTGGCTAATTACATATGATATGGCCCACCACTTTGTAGCAGATGGGTTGTGGCTGCCACAAAAGCGTGGACCCATAAAAATTGACAAAATGTTCTGATTTACGCATTAACACACTATGATACATTGATGAAATAGGCATAACGATGGAAATGTACTATTACAATATTTAATATTATATGACACAGTACAATAATCAATCAATGTGAGTGACCCAAATATATAATGTTGTCCAATAAAAACTACTAATTTTAGTACCCGTCTAGTATACACACACTTGCTGTCTATATTTCGTGGTGACTTGAAAGAGTAACTATGTGTACTCTAAACTATCATCTTGAATCTATGTTTATATGTTTACGCCATGATTACGCGGTCCTGCAACCTTTCTATGACCCCAGGTGAGGGCGCTGCAATGCGGGGGACATCATCAAGCTTAAATGCAGGGTGACATCACGAGTCGGCATACCCTCTACATTTATATCTATGCTCAAAGCGATGACCGTTAAATTAACATTAAACAGAGTAAAAGCTCTATATTAGACCCATCACTAACTAATATGAACATATCGTCGCTTGCTGACTTCTTCGGTGACTTCGAAGATATCTTATAATTGTTAGTTTGAACGTAGTGTAGTATCCAATCATTACGATTGCTCAACATGTTTGTCATTTATTTCCTGGCAGACCTGTTCAATCGAATACCACTCGACTTCACTGAGAAGTATCCAATTAATGCGCGAATATAATCCGTATAGAAATGCCCACCATTGTTTTATATTATAGTCAAGTACATATTCATACAGCTGACTGAACTGGAGCAATGTTGACTGGACGAACTTGCCACCTTTAACAGGGCAACACAAGATTCGAATCTGGGTTGTCTTAGTCGAGTCCGACTCTAAGGTCATTGCGCTTCTGCCCTACTGCAAACATACTCTTTATGCTTTGGAGTAAACCATTCTGCCGGGTGACATTTCAAAAGCATCACACATTTTGTGAGGGCCGAAATAGTGCTGCCACCTCAGATAATGGAGAATCGATGCTATGTTCATATGAAGTCACATGCCGATACAATCACTGTATCAAAATAGGTGTCACTATCGAAACCAGCTGGTTCATAATAGTAATTAGTACTTAATATGAATACTTGTTTGTTAGATATTAACATCAACAAGGTGATGCCATCCGGTTCTAAAATGTAGATGATTAACTTATTAATTGTCTGTTCTATAAATTATTTAAGGCATAAACAGTATGATATTTTAATAATAAAATAATGTGTTTATGCATATAGTAAAATCCAAATTATAACTATATTCAGTTGTGTTGAAATAATCGTCAAACATTATAAGAAATAAATATAATAATGATACAAATAAAACATATAAATATGTTAAATTAAGGCTTTGCTATGAAACACTGAACAGGAAAATATTTCTGTATGTCATTGGTATAAATTGCAATACATATCATCTTTAATATACCCGTAAGTATAAATATATAAAACGACCATATACATTTAATTATTATAATAAACAGGTATTCGTTAATTAATAAAAAAGAAATAACTGCATTATTCATTAATTGTTTAGTAAGAAATAACTGCAACAATACGATATCAGTTTGCCGCGTGTTTTAAGACGACGTCTCACTGTGTCTGTCCATTTGTCATGAAGGCTTGTGCAAGCAAGCACGACCTACTTCACCGGCAGACAGAGCACGCTGAGAATAACTTACACTTGTACATTTCTGGTTCCTGATTTCCGTCAAACTCGGCGTCGTCTGCTTTATGTACGGTTACACTAATATAAGTAGCTGTAATTAATAATCTGCACGATTAGTGTAACTTACTCCTTACCATATAACTAATTCCTTATCAGTATACCAAAGGACGTAGTTCTATGTATTCTGTCTAGTTGTTTCCGGCACTCGCCAGGGCTCTATTAAGTGACCAGTCGGTTTATATATCGTGGTTACAAAGTTATGATCTCATGAAGTCTTATTGAACTAGTTAGTCATTGGTTGGAAAATTTATGCAAAGCCGATCATGTTATGCTCTCACTGAAGGTAGTCACTGCCAGGGTGCTTGTCGTCGTCATTGGTTCGTTTACATGCCAACCTCAGACGGGACTGATATTAATGTTATTCTCCAATTTACCAGAGCTACACAGTCCCCAGTGTT
>JAODUO010000015.1:12500-20000 GCA_025642075.2 Ridgeia piscesae | reverse complement strand
ACGAACCAGCGTCAGTAATTGGCGATGAAATCAGCATCATTGTCTTGTCTTAATTTTGAAGCAACTGACTCCAATAGCAATGGCGCCATTTGTGAGTTTTTGTATGTTTTTTACCATGCGCACATCAATAAATCGTGGACTATAAACGTAAAGTAGTCTCTTTGGCATGATAGCGATAGTCTCATGACTACCAACAACATTGCAATAGTAAGTACATATTTATATCATGATAGTCAACCTAACCACGATAGTCACACCCTACAAAACCTTACAGGCAGCAAGTTCTAACAGCCTGTATACCTTCTCATTGAACATAGTTCCCAACGTAATTCTGTTTCACTCACACAGAGGACAGCGTAAAACAGAAGAAGATAGAGAAAAACCATATATGGAATCACGCTAAATACCACATGGGTAGATTGTACAAATCAGTTTTGGTCTGGCTGCATCGCGTTATATTATGCAACTATGCAACTATGTTCAGCCATGCATAACATTTAAATCGTCTGTAATTATAACGGGGAAGAAATATTGGATACTAACCAAAGCCAATTTGTTCAAACTTCTAATATATCAAATGTCCTCATTATATATATATATATATATATATATATATATATATATATATATATATATATACATTGGCTTTGGTTAGTATCCAATATTTCTTCTCCGTTATAATTACAGACGATTTAATCAAATACTTATATATATATATATATATATATATATATATATATATATATATATATATATATATATAATATATAATACATTGATATATTAGAAGTTTGAACAAATTGGCTTTGGTTAGTATCCAATATTTCTTCTCCGTTATAATTACAGACGATTTAAATGTTATGCATGGCTGAACATAGTTGCATAGTTGCATAATATAACGCGATGCAGCCAGACCAAAACTGATTTGTACAATCTACCCATGTGGTATTTAGCGTGATTCCATATATGTTTTCTCTATCTATCTATCTATCTATCTATCTATCTATCTATCTATCTATCTATCTATCTATCTATCTATCTATCTATCTATCTATCTATCTATCTATCTATCTATCTATCTATCTATCTATCTATCTATCTATCTATCTATCTATCTATCTATCTATCTATCTATCTATCTATCTATATATATATATATATATATATATATATATATATATATATATATATATATATATATACATATATATATATATATATATATATATCTTTTAAGGTTATTCTCTGACGAACTGGACAGCAGATTTATTTATAAAACCAAGGTGATATTTCTTTCTTCGGGATAACAGAGTGTTCCAGGGTTTTAAGTCAATGCGACACAACTTGTTTATGTTGTTAAATTGATCCACTGCGTCGCTCTCACCTGGTCATCAGAGACCTGCTCCAGAAACAGATGGGTGGTGTTCTTGATGGTCACTCTGGTGTAACCGTAGTCATCGCTGTGAAAAGCGGACCAGGGGAAACCTGTCGGCAGGAACGGACTGACCCCTTCGTCGCAACCCTACAGCCACACGATACAATCTTACTCGTTTATTTACTACAACCAACACCATGCCAATGCCATTCTAAAGGACAATGTTTTGACAAAGGGAATAATAATAGTCTAACTTAACAGTGACTAGCACAGTTGTAATTGTTTTTGCAACAGAAACAGCCAAATAAGAACTGAGTGCATGAAGAGCAGAGCAGAACTCCAGTATGCTAAACGTGAGAGGTACAAGCGAAAAAGATGCAGTCCACACGTAAACGTCCCAACTGCTATACACTAACAGGTGCCGTAACATGAAACGTATAGGCATATTACTTGTACGTATTCATGAAACGTGATATTTCTATTAGCTGACTACTGAAACAGTCAGCTGTGTAAGTTACCAATGGCATCGACGGACATATAAAAGCTACCCGACTCACATACAACTTATTTCGTTGGGTTGTGCTTGGCATAATTCGTAAAATGTCCACAAAATAACTATGTTGACTACCATAACAGTTAAATAAAATTATGTTGCAAAGTACTGGTGTCTGCATCTTTTGAATGTACAAAATCGTAATAAATTCGAGGTGTTTCGTGCAAACAGTTACTTACAGCCGACCCAGTGACAATGTGAACGGGGGCTGCGGGGTTGTCGTAGGGGTTGCTTGATGTCGTACCATTACACACCTAGAAACATGTACGTACAAATTTAGCAAAGCATAGTCTGTACAGTATCAGTATTGAACGACTTTTCTGTAGTAGTTGCATATTATATCAATATTTCTGTTTACCTTTTGAAATTGTTGTTATCAAACAAAAGTAAATCGGATTCCAATCACCAAACACGCAGCTTTGTGTTACTTTCATAGCACATTAAAATGGCTGACACTTTGCTGTACATGCGTAATTAGACCATAAATATAATAATAATGTTAATAATCATAAAGTAACTTCGTTTGCCTGTGGAAACCAAGGTTAGAGACTCATACACAAAATATTGGGTCAATCTTAAAATCGCTACATTGTTAATATATGCATTGATAATAATAGTAGTAATAGTAATGACTTCTGTGTCAATATCCTCGAAGATCAAGCTCAGTGGCGCGGCGTCAAGACACAGGAATTACACAGTCTCGAAATCGTAAACAATACGCGAATCGTCGACAGATGGACGAAGGTGCTAGGAAGCCAAGGAGGATAGGCAGCATTAAAGAGATAGGTTTTAGACGCCGGCGGAATGTTGCTACGTTTCGTTGTAATTTAACACTGGCAGGAAATGAATTCCACAGAGTTGGTGTAGCAACTCAAAAAGCTCGGGTTCCAGCTTTCGTTTTCACTTGAGGAATGAGAAGAGGGTTACTACTGATTGATCGCAGCTGTCTGGAATTTCTTGCTGGAGTGCGCATTGAAAACATATATACTGGTTGTGTTATTGACAGTGCTTGATACGCCACTATATAAATCTTGAAAATAAATCGACAGTGAACAGGGAGTCAATGCAATGATTTCAGAAGCGGCACTGAGCGAGAAAAACGAGGCGAACGCGTGACTACCCTTGCCAAACAATTCTGTATACGTTGAAGTTTTGGAGGGGATTACAAGTAGTAAATCTGAAGCTTACTATAGATGGTGCAATGGTTTTAGCAACGAAAAGTGAGATACACCGGCGAATACGGCGAAGATCGCGGATATGGTAAAGCAGCAGCGACCTTGGTTTCGATATATGTTGTTTGAAATCGAAGTCTTTATCAAACGTTTCTCCGATATTTAACACCGAGGCGGCTGTTGTGATGCGCTGACTCAAAATAATATGTGTGGGGAAAAAACCGTCAAAATGTCTATGCTGCGTCGGGGCAATGATGATAAATTTGATCTTATCTGCACTAAGCTTTAGTTTACTATTTTTCTATCGAAGGAAGACATGCGTGGTAATTATGGTGGATAAACACGTTAATAAAGTTTTGTGTGTTTTAATGACGGCGGAATTGTGTAGTAGTTTAAAGTGACCTGACGCTGAGAGGGAGCATAGAGATTATAATATTATGTTAAGACTGTTTGGCGTAGTTTCAATCAAACGTGAATGTTGCACATGCTGATAAAACCTTGTTACTACCATTGCATGACACTAAACAAAGGCAGTTGACATTGGTATTTACTGTAAGGTTGTACGTTGGCCAGACGCGTTCGTATGAGTGTTCGTGGGCACTGAAGTGAAGATCGACGCCGTACTTGTACAACATCTCCTCCATCCCGAAGTCATGCGTCTTAGGCATACCAACTCTAATCTGCAAGTCGAGACACACGCTTAAAATGTATCTCTGACTAGTCGCCGGAATTCCTCTGATTAAATTGCGGATAGATTGGAATTAGACGTTCGTTCGTTCGTTCGTTCGTTCGTTCGTTCGTTCGTTCGTTCGTTCGTTCGTTCGTTCGTTCGTTCGTTCGTTCGTTCGTTCGTTCGTTCGTTCGTTCGTTCGTTCGTTCGTTCGTTCGTTCGTTCGTTCGTTCGTTCGTTCGTTCGTTCGTTCGTTCGTTCGTTCGTTCGTTCGTTCGTTCGTTCGTTCGTTCGTTCGTTCGTTCGTTCGTTCGTTCGTTCGTTCGTTCGTTCGTTCGTTCGTTCGTTCGTTCGTTCGTTCGTTCGTTCGTTCGTTCGTTCGTTCGTTCGTTCGTTCGTTCGTTCGTTCGTTCGTTCGTTCGTTCGTTCGTTCGTTCGTTCGTTCGTTCGTTCGTTCGTTCGTTCGTTCGTTCGTTCGTTCGTTCGTTCGTTCGTTCGTTCGTTCGTCCGTCCGTCCGTCCGTCCGTCCGTCCGTCCGTCCGTCCGTCCGTCCGTCCGTCCGTCCGTCCGTCCGTCCGTCCGTCCGTCCGTCCGTCCGTCCGTCCGTCCGTCCGTCCGTCCGTCCGTCCGTCCGTCCGTCCGTCCGTCCGTCCGTCCGTCCGTCCGTCCGTCCGTCCGTCCGTCCGTCCGTCCGTCCGTCCGTCCGTCCGTCCGTCCGTCCGTCCGTCCGTCCGTCCGTCCGTCCGTCCGTCCGTCCGTCCGCCGCCCGCCCGCCCGCCCGCCCGCCCGCCCGCCCGCCCGCCCGCCCGCCCGCCCGCCCGCCGCCCGCCCGCCGCCGCCCGTCCGTCCGTCCGTCCGTCCGTCCGTCCGTCCGTCCGTCCGTCCGTCCGTCCGTCCGTCCGTCCGTCCGTCCGTCCGTCCGTCCGTCCGTCCGTTCGTTCGTTCGTTCGTTCGTTCATTCATTATATATGTTTTACTTTTTAACTATGACCATTTGATAAGTATTACAGTCTTGTAATACTTATCAAATGGCCATAGTTAGGTAAGATAGCAAGGTAAGAAAATAATATCGTAAATAGTTTGTTAGACTGCGGATAAATTATAGACGAATTGTATTCAATAATGATGTTTACAGATTAACGTGCAATCGCATGTATGATAAATAAAGGTATGTCACATTTAAATGAATGCTGCTTCAACTGTATCCCAGGTTACCTGTTACACAATACCCATGTTTACGTGACGTTTGTAACTGCTAACAAACAATCCATGCACGCATTGTTGTTATTACGGCGGATAAACTATAACATCTAGATTCAATACTACGATTTCCAAATAAATATTTTGCTTGATGTGTCACTCCCCTGGTACGAAAACAAGAGTAGTCTTTGTGGGAGCTATTGCGAGTCGGTGGTCACAATGGTTATACATACAATGTTCTCCTTGTTTCCGCAGTGTTCAGTGCTCTTTCTGTTAGAACAGTACATTGGACGGTGACACATGGAGATGATCCAGGGCCGCTTGGCACGATTCTCTGGTTTATTCGCCTCCTGTCATGAACAGCAAACAACTATATCTACTCACACAACCACGCACAAACAAGAACAACTGTGCAAGAACTAGTGAAAAACGTTATTCAAGAATACAAAGAAATGTGATATATAGCAGTCCTTTTGTTTGTAACTGACTACAAGGTTTTATAAAATACGGTATTATTTCTCCGGAGTTAGTTCGTTAATCACATCAGTGCGCCCACATCCTTTATGTTTATTCATAATTATATAAACACTGTATATATATATATATATATATATATATATATATATACACTCATACACATACCTATATCATGTATAATATACATGTCTATCAGTTGACTTGCAAGTTGCTGAAGCGATTGAAACTGCACAATGTGTCCGTTATAACAAGGTTACCATTGTGGACAGGTAACGTACAGCATGGATTGGTATTTCTGTATTTTCAAATGTACCCATGGTAAACATAAGGCCAACTATTACCATGTTTCCATTCCAATGGCTTATTGTGTATATTTATCTTCCCTCAACAAGGTAATTTAATCATATCTTGTCATACATGTCTACCATCTAGCTCATTACAAAACCCTGGCGAATCTTCACCGAACAATATAACAGTATTATCTACTGATCATCCCCGGCTAATCCACATAAACAAATACGACAGTGAACCTTTCCCAGATGCGATAACAATAAATGCAAACGAACTTTGTCCCATACGCCACAGCTGCACTCTACGTACAGTGATTACTGTGTTTAGTTGGATGATAGCAACATAAGAGCAGATTAACGCTAAATTCTACAGAAAAGGCTATCAACTGTGGACGATAGTGGGAATACACGATGTGCCAATTATGTCCAGGTAAAATCGGCAATACAACCATACTGCAATGTCAATCAGTATTTCATATATAATTTTGTTGATACAGTTATCTCGCCTTTCACGCCACTTTGACCGAGTGCCAATGAAGACCGTAATAGTAAGGTTAAAATACATATTATCATCATGTAGTATATTTAATTAATCAACTTGATATCCGTGAGTAGTTTATCCAGATAAAACGTTGTTGCAATATAGAAGCATTAGTGACTTCTAGACCCATACATTGACACCTTTTGCAGTTGCATTGACAAGTCATCGTCGCGCACCAGGGGTCGCTGCGACTGATCACTTCAGTTCCAACTTGAACTACCTCAACGACATCCCTTAGAAAATCTCTCCTTTTATCGTCACCCAATGAAATCGCTCACGAGGCGTATGGTCGGCCGCTGCTCATGTGACATAGGTTTCGATGATTTCAGTCACACGCTGGTCGTGTTATGTGGCAATGTTTAAGATGCGAATGAGTCATTACACCAGTCATGAATCCGTCTTCAAATTGGGGCGAGTGTTTGCGCTATTCCCACGGCTGACGCAGTAGGAACTGGCGAGGTCAATTGTTATGATCCCATAATTCGATTCCATTCATATCCACGGTTTGCGGAGATGATCAGCCAGGGATACAGTAGCATAGCTCAACGATCATGTCTTGCGAAGACAAATAACTTTAAGATTCATACGTGCTAAATTGGATGTCAATACTTGGTTGATGTAGAATACAGACGTATACAAGTGTTTGTGTGGAACCGACGTTTTGCTATATTTCTACAGTTTCCATTAATAAAACAAGTTTCTGATTTGTACCTTGAGGTCAGCCTCCATCCAGTAGTACTGGTTGGCGATCTGTTGAGAGCCGTACTTCGTAGTAAAGTAGTAGAACTCGGACGAAAAGGAAACAACATGCACTGGACCAATGTTGAAGCTGAAGAACATGCCCAAACCATCTCCACCAGGCATAGTGAATCTACTCTTATAGTTGGAGAAATTGCTGAAAGATAATTGACAATATTTATATTCGATTGCTCACGAAGGTTTATATACGGGAAACACAAGCATGCCAGGGATATGGATAACCCCGTATTGGCGGTCCATGATCTCACACCATTTTAATACACGCAAACGCACCCTGCAAATCACCCTGATAAATTTAAACACACCCGAATATAGAACAGAATATAGAACATATTTTCCAGTCGCATTTTAACTTTATGGAACATTCTAGAAGCGTCACTGGTAAATGCAAAGGACGCCCAAAAATTCAAAGAACTGCTAGGCCGGGCGCAATGCTCATAGAGCATCCACGTCATTGGCATGT
>JAODUO010000015.1:0-5000 GCA_025642075.2 Ridgeia piscesae | reverse complement strand
CTTTATTCAACAACGGATTTTTGTGTAAAGATGGATTTTCCTTAGGAGCTCTTTGTCTTAGTGAAATGGTCCCCAGATCCGATTACAGTGAACCACCAAGCCGACCTCTAGCCACATATTTCCATGCAAACAAAGGAATAATAAAAACTAGCAATTTGAATAGTACGAGGTCAGGTAAAACAAGTAGAACCAGGAAGAAGCGACTAGCACTAAGAGACAATCCATAAAAAACAGGGTATTACATTTCTGTAGCATCAGAAGCAAATGAAGTTTCGCAGACATTACATCGCATTGAAAACTACAACATATGCACTTAAACACACCCAGAGACAGGTCAGTTGACAGCAGTAAATTGCCGCTTCCCCTCCGCAATTACTCAGTCGTTCGAAACAACAAACACTTTCACAACTCAAAAGGAGGGTCCCATATAACAATTAAGACTGACGTCACAGGAACACATCGAACAGACCTCGATAGCAGTTGTGAAATTGTCGTCAATCTACAAGGAATAATATATAATTATCACAATAGGTGTATTCTACAGATCACCCTAATTTGGTGACACAATCGAATGCATGCATGAACTACGAGAATCCATTAACAAAATTAAGCACTCAGACAAAGAGTTTGCATCAAAGGAAACATCCATGAACACAGCCGATGAAATGTACACATAATTCCAATCTGCCCATAACTCAGTAATTAACTCACACATACCAACACAGAATAATATCAAAACCTTATCAATCACCGTGGAATAAATTAATAGACGTATAAAACGACTGAGCGAGCACAAACAAAGAGCCTTCAACACTTCCTCTCTCGTGGTTGCGTGTCAACATGACACAAATCTGTAAGAAAGGAGACCGATCCCTTCCATAAAATTACCATCCTATCTCCACAATTTCAATATCATTGAACACGTTATCTATTCTAATGCATTTGAATGGCATCGCTGTGTCGCAGTAACTGTGTGAGTACATTCAAATTTGTTGTCAACACATCTGTCACGCTGGTAGCAATGATTTACAGTATCGAAAAGCAAAGTTCTTGTTTGTTTGTAATAGTCGGTATAGGCTCGAGGTGGCGAAAACATACCGTTTACTGTCGCATACTTACACGCGTCAATTGAATTTAACAAGGTTTAACAGTTTAACAAGTTGCCGTCCAGAGCCAAACTTTAGACGGCATGTGAAAAAGGAAGCCTATGGCTTATCGAGTGTTCACTAAATTATAAAAGTGAACATAAATTAAAATTATAAATATACAAAATTTTTAAATGCCACTTAAATGCTACAAATTAAAATACGTTGTCTCTAAACATTTTAGTGAAATGAACTTATATTTTTGCACTGTCGCCTTAAATGGGATGTAATTAGTCTTCGAGCTCCCTAGAGCGATTACCAGCCTTATATTTCAAAATAACGATTTACAATTTTTGTTAAATGACGAATGGCTTTATCCGAGAACGTTTCATTACTATTTGTTGAAAAGGTTCAATCTGGGCGATTGTTCCTAATGGCGCGTTAGCACTTAACACACCACCATTAATGCAATTTCAACGCTGCTAATGTAATTTCACAGGAACACAAGATAATATCACATTAATCGTTTGCTCCAACCTCTAAAAATTCCCAAAGGTGGCGCCACTGAAGGAATTGTCTTCTTACGGTCGAAACCCCAATCCCGTGGCGTACCCTACACCTACATTCAGCTGTTCTTCATACAGAAATTGGCGACAGCGGGAGTTGATAAACATGAAGTTGACCCCATTTGTAAAGGAACCCACGGGGGATTATTTCGTGTCCCAAATTATAATGAAAAGGGATTTAGGACTTTAAACTCTGTTAATATAATTATTTCATGTAATCCTGCGGTGTTATTTCACTATATCTACGCTTCATTGATCATTAATAACAATGCCATATACGGATAAAACAGGCGGATCGAACCCAAACTTCGCACACGCGGAATATTTTGGGACACGAAAGGGTTTATTTTTTATATATTTAAGGGTCATTAGTGATTAATAAAACATAATTATAATGAAATGAAGGCATAAGGCATCGTTTTATATTCTCAAAGAATACCTTCTATAATTTGGGACAAGAAAGAATCCTTTTCGTATTGCAAATAAATCCCTTTAAGGCCGTTAATAAATATTCTGGGAAAATATAGTTATACGTGACGGTACATTTTGCAAGTCAGAGGTCGCTAAGCAATTGTCACGTTATTGCATTTGCAAGGTGGTGGTATTTTTTAGAAAGGTGAGTCGCATTTCGTGCGTACGCCATCAAACCTGGTGACTGCTGCAACTAGTCGCATTCACAGAAATCACTGATTTTGCACGCCACTCAAGCACCCAGTGACACGCGGCCGAAACGTTGTGTTGATCTTTCTCATCACACTGAACACCCTTTCTACGAGATTTGAATTTGGTCGTAACGAAGAACGATGAGCGCCTGGAAAAGGCAACCTAAGCACTTGAAGCGAGTCGTCTTCGGGGTGGACGTCCATCACAGGCCGATGTGATCGTCCTTGAACGAAGGCTGGTTTTGGGCCTCTTGTAAGCCCGGGCGTTCCACCAAAAGCGAAACTAATCATGAGATGAATCGTGCTCTAATTCGGGAGATCGGTAATTCTAGATTTTGTCAACATTCGGAAGATTGTCCCGTGTCACATGGTTCGGCTTAAGCATGCTGTTTTCGTACACACGCACGCACGCACCCACACATGTACACACACACACTTATGCACATGTGTTATTACGTGCCACATTGTTAGCATTTACCTAGTCGATACAGTAGTGCTTTCTCAAAAAGGCCTCCTAACATTTGTTTCGAAAATGTTGTATATCATTCTTCCATGTACGTCACCTTTTACATGCAGCGGTGCTGTATATTGTGGAGTGAGTTGCAGGCAACCAGACAAATCATCTGGGTACCTAGTATGAATTAGTAAACAATGTAGTGTGAGCGAACATGCTCAATGCAAGCCACAGTAGCCTATGATTGCTTTTTCTCGGGTTTCTCGAGAGTGCGTCAACGAGAGTGTGTCGACAAGAGTATATCATCGAGAGTGTGTGCAAACGAGAATGTGTCAACGAGAGTGTGTCAACGAGAGTGTGTCAACGAGAGTGTGTCAACGAGAGTGTATCAACGAGAGTGTGTCAACGAGAGTGTATCATCGAGAGTGTGTCAACGAGAGTGTGTCAACGCGATGCACTGTTTTCGTTGGCTATAGGGTCCCCCGTGTCGGATAAGAATATTGCCATAGCAACGCTCACAATAAGTCACTGCCGTACAGCATTGCCTGATAGAGTATCAGTGCCTTAAGCGAAAGCCTTTCGACTCAATGTAGTCTCGAACAATATACTTCGCTTAAAGAAGTATATTTATATTCTACACCAACGGTTCGGTGATAGTACAAATACAAACAAACACCAACAAGATAAATTCTAGTGGAGGAGTACAACAGTGTGACACCACATCACCCAGTATGTTTATTACAATACTCGGAAGGATATTACGAAGTCTGACCCGGGAGAGCAGAGGCTAAATGATAGACGGATAATAAATTATATTAGTTACCTTCTTCATCATTTTGTTGCACAGTTTTATTCGATTTTTATGTTTTTAAACAAACTGCACATTATTTAACAGTAAGTAGTCTTTGTGTATGTATTTGTGCGAGTGTGTGTTTACTTAATGGGAAATGGTGGGAAATTGTGCTGCTAATACCAATAGTCAACATACATACATATAGATAGACAGACAGACAGACAGACAGACAGACAGACAGACAGACAGACAGACAGACAGACAGACAGACAGACAGACAGACAGACAGACAGACAGGCAGGCAGGCAGGCAGGCAGGCAGGCAGGCAGGCAGGCAGGCAGGCAGGCAGGCAGGCAGGCAGGCAGACAGACAGACAGACAGACAGACAGACAGACAGACAGACATACAGACAGACAGACAGACAGACAGACAGACAGACAGACAGACAGACAGACAGACAGACAGACAGACAGACAAGACAGACAGACAGACAAGACAGACAGACAGACAGAGAGACAGACAGACAGACAGACAGACAGACAGACAGAGACAGACAGACAGACAGACAGACAGACAGACAGACAGACAGACAGACAGACAGACAGACAGACAGACAGACAGACAGACAGACAGACAGGCACACAGGCAGGCAGGCAGACAGACAGACAGACAAACATACAGGAGCAGGAAAGTAGCAGGAAGGCGTTCAGACAGTGAAACACTGTTTTAGCATGAAATATATGGCGACACTCATTCCTATTCATGTATTTCTTTTATTATGCTTGCATTAGCTAAATAAAATATATAGTCATAATTCGACTCATCGATTGATCTCAGTTAACACATGCAAGTTAAAATAAGATCAACATAAACTGCGTCGATTACCAGTAGGCCTATACTAATTTGGGTTGCGCAGTACTAAACGTTGCTGATGATATCAGTTTTTATACTAATAGGATAATTATGTAGATAGATAAATCAGAACGTCATAATTATTATGTCGACACGGACGGCAACACGACGTAGCAGGACAGCTGTCTGCGAATATGTTGGGTCGTCCTCGTTGCTGCAAGCTCCATCTTCGCAATGAATTCTCGCATTATTTGCCTGAAAACACGATTTAGATACTAATGCAATGGAAGCGAAGTATTACTCAAAACATGTAAAGGATACAGTCGGTTATGTACGCTAGTCGATTTGTAACCTTACTACGATGAACTGCAGTTCAGATTATTGTATAATGTCATCACAGCGATTTGTTATTCCCATTAATTTAAAAGTTCTTATAAATGATATTATATATATATATATATATATATATATATATATATATATATATATATATATATATATATTGTTACTGTTATTGGTATAAATTATACATATGCTGCTACATACACTACCACAAGCACTACCACTACCACTACCACTACCACTACC
>JAODUO010000014.1:965000-967364 GCA_025642075.2 Ridgeia piscesae | reverse complement strand
AATATAATATAATATACATATAATATAATATAATATAATATAATATAATATAATAAAAAAATTATATATATATATAAATGTATATAATATAATAATATTATATATATATATATATATTATATATATATGTATATATATATAATATATATATATTATATATAATATATATTAAAAATATATTTATATATATATATATATATATATATAATATATATATAATATATAATATATACA
The DNA here is from genome assembly GCA_025642075.2 of Ridgeia piscesae. Lineage (NCBI taxonomy): Eukaryota > Metazoa > Annelida > Polychaeta > Sabellida > Siboglinidae > Ridgeia > Ridgeia piscesae. Next base: position 967,130 of record JAODUO010000014.1, on the reverse strand, counting down.
TGCATATGTGGGGGGGTAGGGCTTTTCCTTAAAAAGGGGGTGTAAAAGTTATTTAAAATACTTTTCTCAACATCTAAGGTTTTAAAAAATAACAATTAATATCGAACTCAAATAAATGGACGCGACAGAAGATAAGACATAGGTGACTGTCACTTACATTTGTCGCTGTCGGGTGTCGCTCTGTCGCCAGCCTCCGAGTGCGACCCGGATGACACGGAACCGACATTGGAGAGCGCTGGACTCGAGTGACCGCGGTCACTGCGCGGACTGACCAGTCGGTACGTGTCGCTGTTGGCCGGACTGCGATGAAGTCGATCCTCCTCGTCCCTCGCCGCGTCCGTCAACTCGTCCAATTTCGCCTTCTTGGAGGTGGGCACGAAGGCGGAGGGATATCCCTCCCTCTCCTCCCCCTGAACGCCGCACGGGAAATGGAAGGCGCCGGCCCGGTGACCCATGAATCCGAGGGAGGGATCGAGATGGGGACGGAGGAAGGACTGGTGCAGCGGGTTGTAGAGGTGTGCCGGGAGCTGATCGCCGGGACGGAAGAGGGGCATTCCTCCCGCCATGGACAGCTCCTTGTCGGCGTGGGCCTTCATCGGGTGGCCCGGTGGTAGCTGTTGCGGTCCTTCCCCGGCGTCGGGAGACGACGCGAACACCATGAGGGCGGGAGACGTGAGCGGGGTGGGAAGGTACGACGACCCGTCCATCCCTGGCGGTCCCACGGCCGGGTGCATGAAATGTCTCGCCCAGAGGTTCAGCCGGAACATGTTGAAACTGTGACTTTCTCCCTGCATCGTTGTCGCTGCCCACCACTAGTGTCTCCGTCTATGTCCGTCTTGTCACTGCGGTGTATCCGGGCGTATATAACACGTCTACTCTACACCACCGTCTGTCTCTGGTTCTCGGCGCTATCGAGATCGACTACGAACACGGGCGACGTCTGACGACTAGACCGACTCTCTCACACACACTGCCGCTCCAGCTCCGCACACTACAACGTCCGAGTGGAAGTGTCGAAATAATCAAATTAAATCATAAAACACCATAGAATCACGGCCGCTCGAATCAATTAACCGCCAGTCGCGCTCAGTCGCGTTGACAGTTGGTCGCCGCCGGCTACGTCAGAGTAGTCCGACTCCTTTACTTATTCATGTCACAGCCCGAGAACACGGTCTCGCGCCGCTGACTGCGCAGTTGCGGCGTGAATATGCATTAGCTATCCGCACTCGGTCGACCAATCGTCGTTAAGCTGGTCGTCAGTGGGCGGAGCATACTGTCAGTAGGCGGTGTGGAACCAGTACTTGAGTTGAGCTAGTTGGTTTATGGAGAGTGATTCTGTGTACATACTCCCGCGTATGTACTGGTTCCCTGAAACGTTTTAATTCACATGCACCCCCATCGTCCATTGTTGTAGTAGTAACATGCATTTATGGTTTAATAAAGTCGACCTAATAATTTCATATCGGTGTGGGCAAATGCTTTACACAGTCGTCACAAATGTAATATTTACGCCGCCTGTTAACATATTACATGGAAATATTAAAAATTATATTTGAAACAACATTGCGTTTAATAATTTCATTAGGCACCAATAAAATATTATATATATATATATATATATATATATATATATATATATATATATATATATATATATATATATATATATTAAAGTAGCTTATATATGTTTTTGTCATTTATATGCGTTCCTTCATTTTATTAGTACTACAATTATTGCCAGTATTATTATCGTAATTATCAACGTCAGTGTTATTGTCACAATGACAACCATTGATTATTATGTTGTTATTATTATATATCATATATATATATATATATATATATATATATATATATATATATATATATATATATATACATGATATATATATATATATATATATAAAACATGTTTAAAGAAGGTCTAGAAGAGCCCAGAGTTGAAGCGATGATCTTGACAAGTAAGACTTATGCGTGTATAATGGTGACTTGACGGGAACCATCTGTCGTATGTATAGTCAAAATATGCCACAGTCGCAGCGGTCACTGTGTAGTAGGGAACATTATTCATAGCAGGATTGATATAGTGCCACCACGCACCTCGGTACATCATGCACACTCATGCACTCA
>JAODUO010000014.1:947500-957500 GCA_025642075.2 Ridgeia piscesae | reverse complement strand
TATGCAAAATAATGTAAGTAGCGTTATCAAATTTAACGATGCATAATGGTAGCTGCAATCACTAAAGACATTTAAATAGAGAAAAGTACATTTGAATGAGTAAATTAATCTTACCGAAGTAAATTCAAATGCACTTTTAAACTATAAAAACTGTTTTCAATGGGTACTGCTACCATTTTATGTATACAGCGTTAAATTATATTTATACAGCGTTATATATATATATATATATATATATATATATATATATATATATATATATATACATACATACATACAGTGTATATATATATATATATATATATATATATATATATATATAACGCTTATACATATAATTTAACGCTATATACATATAATGGTAGCAGTACCCATTGAAAAGAGTTTTTATAGTTTAAAAGTGCATTTGAATTTACTTCGGTAAGTTAATTTACTCATTCAATGTACTTTTCTCTATTTTCTATATATTATACAGAGTTTATTTCATAGCACATAGGTGCTACACCACCATGTGTTACAGTTATTTTAGCGCACACACGAGTAATGGTAAACTATTCCGATAGTGACCTCCTTCTCCAGTCGTCCCCTCACCCCGCACACTGCTGCGGTATTCAGCTGCTAATTTCCTTTCGTGACCGACAGCGTGGAAAATTAGAATTTAAAAGCCAGTTCATAAATAATGTTAGCGCCTTTCAGCGCCGTAATGGCGACGCCGGTTTGATTGTGTTGCTGCGGCTGATGTGTCTTGCTAATGTGTCCATGATCAAGTGACAGCGACGATGGGACATGTGTCCGTAGAGTGTCAATGGCTACGACAAATGTCTGAAGACGAGACAGTCTTGGCGGAGCTACTGGAGCTGAGCAGGGTCACTCTCAGGAGGGACATATTGGAAATTGACAATCAGCGGCCTCACGCGGATGGAACGCACAACTACCTATTGGTCGACTGAGTGTCATTTGTTTAAGAAAAACTACGGGATAAACAATGTTATAAATGTCACAAGAACTCACATTAGCACTGATATACAATGTATTGGCGATTCTGTAGTATTTGTGTATCCAAACGATATTCAGATATATTATAGATGTAAGCCTGTCCTTGGCTAACTATTGTCCTAGCCATAAACTACTTTTATTAAGAGTGCAACCGTTTTCGAAAGTGGGTACCGTGTCTAAATCAGTTACATTACTGAACACAAGAACGAAAACAAGATTAACAGTTCAAGAACACAATGATTGACAGGTTCCACCCATGAGAGGGTGCTCTCCGTCAATCTTAACAAAATGGTGCAGGGTCGAGTGAGGTAGCTCTATACATTTACTAGTCTGGTCATAGTGCAACCCCCTGTGCGTTTACCCTGCTATAAACCCATTGCCAGTTGCCGGTTGCCGGTTGCCACTCATATCGGCCAATGTTCCCATGAGATGTACTTTGCGGTAGAGTGTAAGGAAAATAAATAGACTAAACATGTAGAACTTGTTGGTATAACGGTATTAGCTGGTAAGTTTACACTGCAGTTAGGTGCAGAATAGGATCACTGTTTTGTCGTAAGCCATTGCGAGTATGTCTAGGCAGATTTACACCACAACAAAATAAACAAACTGTTACAGTTGGCGAGTATGATTACTACATTGGTTACTATCGCTGGAATTTGGTACACGCAGTGTGTTAATTTTGCATTACCCTCTATAATGCCAAATATTTTGAGAGGGATTTTAGCTAAACAATTTAGTTAATTCGAACGTGGAAAACATAACAAATAATACAAGTATTCGCAACATTTATTAAAGTATAAAGTTAGTAGCATTAAGCAATATTGCATACACCAATACACATCGTCTCATTAAGAGAAAATTCAGATGACGTGTATCTCCAATGAAATCGAACGAATTATGCAACAGCAAAGAAACTAATTCACCATGAAATAATAATACGATGGAACGATAACAAAAACACGAATAAACTTAAACAAACGTGGTTTGATCTGCCTTGTCTAAAACGTTTAAGTTTGGTTTAATCGAGAAAATAAGTTACAACACAACTCCCTCTACGAAACACCCCTTTACGTATCAGATTTTCCACAACACCCGTCACCACAAGGTATCAGACCACGATATCCCATTTTGAAAAGTGAGGGTGGTAGGGGAAGTAGTATTTGTGGTCTCCGGAATAACTGTAACATGTGGAAATATATGTTAATCTAAATGCATGTATTGTTCATGTATCAAACCAATGCTAGTTTCACGAATCTCGGATACGAAACAACGAAACTGAGCGCGCTGCCGTGATAGCATCAGTGCTGCACTCTGTCGGAGTCGTCATCGTTAATTTGGAAAACCACACCGATTTTATTTTGCCAGCACAGATTTAGTTTTGGCGACATATCCTTCTTCGCTGGTAGGTTGAGCTAAACCCAGAACTTCTTCTCCGCCAGCAACGGCGGTTCTGCTGAACGAGCTTTGCGGAAACTAGCGCGGATCGCGTTCAGTTCGTCCTTCTCGAGCTTTGTCTGTCCGGTAGGTGTCGCTGTCAAAGGCGTGGTGCGTACGCCGGCCGGCAGTTGAACCGGACGTGCTGTCGGGGTACCCATTTCCGGTGGATCTGTCTGGAGCCGTTCGTCCACGACGGGTTTTGTCGCTGAGCTGCCGTCGGATGTCGACGACTGGTCCTTCCCCCGACTGGTGTCTGAATGGGGAGCCGAGGGACCGTTGGCGTAACTCTCCCACTCCGGCTCGCTGGCGTCAGGGACGTCGTGGATGTCTTGCACCGAGTACGTGTTGTTGTGCGACGAGGCACTCGTGGAGACGTCTTGTAAGTGCGACGACAGCGCATGCGTGAGCGGAAGTATCGACGACGGCGGCGATCCGATATCGGTCGGGACACGCGATATTGTCGACATGCCCCGGATGTTTGCGATGGAGACATCTCGCGACGGGTTGCGGGAGTTGTTGATGGAGGTGCTGCCAACAGACGTACAGCTCTTTACGTTGTATTGTTACAAAGATCGGCGAAAACGAAAACCTATGATATAACCTCGTGAACACAATGTGCATGAAGTTAGGGCCAGGAGTAGTGGAGACAGACAACAGTCTATAGTATAGATCAATACGGTAACTTCAGATCATTGTCAGTGCATTTCCTTCAAGGCGTCAGAAGATACCTCGCGTCTTTCTCTTTTGTTTATAAGACCAATGGCTTCTGATCTACTAGTTGACGATGTATATCAAACTATAATACAAAACTTAACTGTTTTTCGATGCTATAAATATTATTGATTTTTAGTGATGTTTCGTATGTAGTCAACACTTAGGACATCGGAACAAATTGTTTCGTTGCACATCAGTTAATCTGTGAGTGACGACTGATTTGTACGATGCAGGTGGCGCCTACACGCGGGTGAATGTCAGAACAGACGAATCTGTGTCCCGGGGAAACTGACGAGTGGCTGCCGAGGAGACGGGTCTCCATCGTGGGAAACATTTACACTTGTAACTAGTTTTTGCCAATAAATGCGCCACTAGGTTGATGAAGTCACGCCCGTACATGGTAGCAGGGCTGACACATCTGCTACTTTTAAATGTAAACTATATACCAAGATAAACACATATACCTACTTTAGTTTTCAATTAGACTCATTTTAAGAGATGCGTAACAAATGACGTGTATAAATCTATTTTAACGCTAAATTAATGCAAAATCGGTCAAAATCTTGTCAGTGCAGGACTAAAGCTAAAATAAATTTTTACTTTTCAAGTCATCCTCAGGACTTGGATAATGTGACCTGTATGGTTAGGTGACCGCATTTCCGATATAATATTTCTATGCTTCTCTGTTATAGGAATTAGTTGTGACTATGACCTTAAATGCGAGGTGGCATCATCACACAGGTGACTACTGTTCGTCTGTATTGTTTTAATGGTTATTTAATTTCGAGCGTAAACTATCAACGTGTGTATCGCTCACCTGTGACTCGGTCCGGCGTTGTAACCGGAAGTGTTGTAGGCCGTCATCGTCGACGAACTGCGCTCCATGCTCTGCGACGTCTCGCAGCTGTCCACGTGACCGCACGTCGACGTGTTGGTACTGGCGCCCTCTGTCGGACACATCGAGATACTGCTGATGGCGGCGAGCTGTGACGTCGACGTGTCGTTGCTGCTGCCCATCATCGGAACGGTCGAGATGTTGATCGTCGTCCCGTCTTGGAGGTAGTCGCTCCCATGCTCTTCGGGGTAGCGGGGAACGTCATGGTGCTGGAGGTAGACGCCCGTAGTGGGGTAGTCAGGTGGACACGGGTAGTTGTCTCGAGGATGTACACTAGGGTAGAGACACGCGGCCGGGTATGGTAACCCTTGGCTGGCGTATTGGGCTGCTGTGAACGACAAGACAAAGCATCAGCATTTGCAACCTGGAGGTGAACTAAGATACCTTACTGAATCGGGTATGCCTCGAACGGAGCTTTCGGCATCTTTACGATGCCTTCGTCGAACCGATTCACTCTCGGTCGTAATGTGACGTTCTACACGTGGCATCAGTTCGAAGAATATCGCGGGAAGAGTTTAGCAGGTGTCGCTGTTGACTGCCGTTGTTTCTCTCGAATAGCAATGGTTTCTCTTATCATTCTTCGCCAACAGTGTTTGTTGACGAGTGCTTTGGCGTCGTTGGCCATGGTGTTTAGGCCCATTCTCGGAATCGTGTTCACGTGAGAAATACCAATCAGATGACAGCGGACAGTGACTAAGATATCGCGAGGATGCCGAAAGCTCCGTTCAAGCATCACAGGATTCACTCAGAAAGATGATTAGCTCCTTACTACAATTATGAATTAATCTGAATCCGAAATCTTGGTTGGTGATCAGCAGTACTAATTGTCGACACGAGCAGCCAACTAGTAGATCTATCGGACTGTACTAAGTTTTAAACGTGGTGGAATTCAATTGACATCCTCTACACAACAACGTTTTGGATATAATACCTTGATGCAAATGTCGTGTCTGTCCATTCAGGCGCTGGCCGATTTCAAAAATTGAATTCGCCCAGGAGCAACTGTTTACATGGCAGAAGATTGGCAAATAAAATGAATGGTGAATTTATAATGCGGATTTGAACAATCGTGTTGGTTACACGTGGGTGTAATGGGCCGAGAGTGGCGGGAACTGATGGTGACGATTGTGTCGTACCTGCTACGTCACTCCTGGTCTGTGACTGGGCCGGTGGCATGGCGTGGGCCGCCGCTCTGCCACTCCACCGGAAGCGACATTGGTTGGTGAGACAGCTGACCGCCACGTTGGTCGTGTAGTGTTTGTGATGACTCGACTGCGGCCACTGCGCATGTCGTGTCGACTGCCGGTTGTCGGCGTCACGTGGTGCCGACGTCATCATCGAGAGCGGGATGTTTCCGTCGCTCAGACTGCTGCAGCCGCTCATGTTGCCATGGTAACCGTAACGAGGGCAGGACATCACGTCCGTTGACGCGTACGAGTGGGTGTCATTGATGATCTGTCCGGTTGCGACACAGTCTACGTCGGAGCCTTCCGTCGGGGTGTTGAACGGGACCCGACATGGCGCCACGTACTTGGCGTAGGTGCTCACCATGCTGGGGTCTGACTGTACCATGCGGGGCGGCGGAGTCAGCCATTGGAGGTGATACGGGGAAAACGGCGGCTGCGCTGATATCACAACCGTCGGATACGAATGAACATTGAACCCCGGCGTCGACTTGCCAGTGCTGATCGTCGCGATGTCGTGGTGACCTCGCGACAAGACGGACGAGAGCGAGTCTTCTTCGCGCGACGTGCCGCACTCGTTGATCTGGTAGAGCCCGGACCGGAAGTGGTGCGTGTGGGTCCCGCTGTTGCGCAGTGGCGTCGTCGAGCGGGTGGAGCCACGGCAGTTCTCGTTGCTCTGGTAACGCAGGAAATTCGCCGCAGCGTTCGACTCGTAATTCCGAACCCTGCGGGAATGGTCACAGACAGATCCACACAGTAGACACGGCAAATGGAAGAAAACACCGATTCCACTGAGAATGGGTCACATAAAACGTGGCACGTGGGAATTACTTGAAGGAGAACATCATTGTTTGTGTCTATGCATTTATAAGTTTACTACTGATATGAAAATGTGTTTTATACAGTGGAACATTGGTACAGTGTATTAGATTAACAAAGTGCCCTTAGTTGTTAGGTCACCTAGCAATTAGGGTCATGTTGGGTCTGCCCCAAATAAATATCCATATTAAAGAATTAAATATCCATAGTAAAGAATATGACATTCGTCCCGATAATAGGATCCCCTTGCTATTGAGGTCAGTAACCGAGTACAAAATGGCCACATTACACACAGATGAACCTACCGGCCGCTGCCAATTTGATAGACTCGGAAGCATAGCCAAAGTGTCGGTAATGTTACTTGGATTCACGATCTTGGATTAACAAATGCAAGCAAACTATAGAAACACTAAAATATTAAGACCCCCAGTCATTTTCGGTAACACTTTGAATTAAAATTATATTCCTACATACGATAAGTGTTTTATCTGAGTGAGTTAAATTTAACTTTTCGGGAAATCGTGACACGCTGGAACAGCGCACCAACTTTGGCTAAACTCTTACCTAAGAACCATATGAAACGTTTAAGGAGTCTGCCCGATTTAAAAAGTCAGAGTGTCGGTCAGATTAAGGTCAAATATTAGTAACGTTAAAATACCATTTGATTCTATGTCCCAACATTCGCAATCACTCCTCATAAACCACTCTCCCACGGCGAGTGCCGCTGACCTGTGCGCGTTCCAGGCGTTCCAGAGGAGGCCGGCGACGATGAAGACCATGAAGAGACTGAGGGCGGCCAGGGGGAGGATGATGCCGAGACTCGTGTCAGTCACAGACCGTGGGTAGTTCGGGGTCTGGGATCCCGCGCTCGTCCAGTCGGGCGGCCACACCGATGTTATTGCCGGCGCTGTCGCCATGATGTCCCGCCGCGGACTATATTACCTAGCTAGTGAAAGGCGTATCAATATAATTGGCTCCGTACTGTCGTACGAATACTTCTTCCATGAATGGGGGGGTACTTCGCGGAATCAACAGTATACAAAGGAACACAACACTGATATAACTAAAAAGTTTTGCACACACACACACACACGCGCCACCACACACACACACACACACACCACACACACACACACACACACACACACACACACACACACACACACACACACACACACACACACACACACACACACACACACACACACACACACACACACACACACACACACACACACACACACACACACACACACACACACACACACACACACACACACACACACACACACACACACACACACACACACACACACACACACACACACACACACACAAACACACACACACACACACACACACACACACACACACACACACACACACACACCCGAAGTGGTGGAACGGGTCGTTTGTTAAGATATAAATTTGGGCAATATTCGGTATGAACCGTAAAACTGGCACAAAGCGAGGGCGAATTAAAAAAATAATAAACGAAGTCATTACTTTTATTCAGAGGCATGTAGGCGTGCGTGTATGCATATGTGTGCATTTATTGACATTGCTAGTCAGTGGGCATTCACTAGTGCCTCGCTCTGTATCACGCTATTGGCAATTTCTAGGCCCTATGCCACCCTACTAGCTCATATTATCCACCCTGTGACCAAGGGCAGGCGGGTGTTCACCCGATAAGAATACGTACAGCCGAAGAAGCGTACACCTATTTTATACCTTTGAATATACGTGGACAACCCTGTTTATATTGATCACGACCTATACGAACACCAACATCGACACACGCTTTTATGATGGGAGAAATGACTTAACTGTGTCACTGACTGGTGATTTTCACCACAGGACGCAGCAGTAGGTGATCTCTGTACAGTCGCTTACACTGCTACAGAATAAACACCCAGCATCGCTGTCAGACGTGTCACCAGACATGACTGTCAGACGTTTCAAGAGACATGTCTGTCAGACGTGTCACCAGACATGACTGAACGGACAGACAAAGTTGGCTTTGGCCACCTTGTTTGGTGGGCAGTGTATTGGTCACGCAACCAATTCGCATGTGGCGCTCTACGACCGTTCTACACGCACCTGTCAACGAGACTGTCAAAGTACATCTGGATACCTCGAGTATGTCCCTTGCCTGATACGATGTGTCGACATGTCCTTGTTTACCGCTCCACAACCTTGTCGACATATGACCTGAGACTGCTACCTTTCCGATGTCTATGTGTTTCCGCCGTCGAGTGACAACACATCATACCGATGTCGTTTCTGGCTGTCCTTGTATTGTTTCATGCCTCGTTGCCACACTGACGTCGTTCAGCGGGTACTGTTCTGTCACGTGCCGTCTCTACCCGGTCTGAACGACGTTTCTTCCATTGTTTCTCGGCGCAGTAACCAGGCCAAGCAGAACGACATTCGCTATTGACGTTTCTCAACCACCTGCTAACCTCTCCGTGGTTAGACACGCGGAACACGTGACGTCACTCACGCTGTACTAGGTCAATCCAAAGAGAAACTCGTGCTTAGTTTACAATTTTTATTATTATAAATTTGAATGAGTGAATACATACATACATGCACAGTACATGCACAGTGTGCTGCTGCTGCAGCTACAGCTGCTGCTGCTGCTGCTACAGCTGCTGCTGCTGCTACAGCTGCTGCTGCTGCTGCTGCTGCTGCTGCGAAAAGGACATGGCTGAAGTCATAGATTTATACACTGCCACGCCCTTCTCAAACTTATAAAAAGAACAATCTGAAATAAAATACGAATATAAACAAATGTACACATTAATATACACAATTCACGCAAAAACGTGTTCACGCGGTGTACATGTTGTTAACACCGGGGTACACATACCTTAGATTGTGCGCTAAAATGCCACCTGTAGGTTTCAGTTTCAGGTATTACAGTTTAACATGGGTAGTTAGTTTGTCTTTTATCTGTCTCTCCTTCACTATGTCCTGTCTTACAGTCTGGACCGTCTAAACCCGTCGACGTTTTTCATAAGAACTTAGTTTTACCTTTGCTTACAGACAATCTGATCAATCTGATATTTTGGGCTATTTGAGAGGATATCATGTTGTCTTGCCTTCTGTGCAATTTTGTGTTCTGTACTGTTTGATACTCTGTGCTGTCCTACAGTATATCCAGTCCTACCATTGGGCCATTGTATTACATTGACAGTCTTACCATTTATATTGTCTCATATTCTACGTAGCCTTATTGGAATCATCTGTGTCCTCTTTAAGCACTGACTGTTATACAGTCTGCGCCGTCTAAGACTATGAGCTTTTTAAACATTGGGCCTATCAGTGATATCATATGCCTTCTCCTTACAGACCTTACACGTGACGACCTTCCACAGCCAGCTCTTAAACGGTTTGATTGAGCCGCGGTCGTCTTCAGGCCCCAGAATGCCGAGGAGGGTCGAGAAGAAGCCGAGAGCGAAGACGATGGAGAAGAGAATGGTGGCGAACAAGAAGGCGCCAAACTTCACGAAGAATGATATTACTGCAAGCAGCATGAAGGCGGATCCACCGAGGGTCGTGCACGCTCCAGACAGCACCGAGATCCCGACCTGAGCGAGCGCATCGTGAAGACGTCCAAGCCGTTTGCTGTGCGACGACCGGCTGTATCCCTCCGCCAGATGCACGACATAGTCCACGGACAGACCGACGACCAGGGTGAGGTTGAGGGACTCCAGAACCTGTCGAACACAACCAGAGGTAAGACAGGCATAGTTGGTGCGTTTGTCTTCTGTGTGGCCTGCACAAGTATGTAGATGACTTATTGTACATTTCCCAGAACTATTTTCCCTTTGCCTGTTAATTGACCACATGACCGCCTCAATGTAGGTAGGTCATCAGGCGGAGCAAGAGCCCCGCTTACTTTGTCACATTTTGCCCATGAAAGTATTGCCAACTCGACCAGAAATTAAAC
>JAODUO010000014.1:937500-942500 GCA_025642075.2 Ridgeia piscesae | reverse complement strand
CAACGTTGCACTGTGCTTCGTGCGGTGAGTTCTGCTGAACAACACAAGCGTGCTACTCTAGACAACGTTGCACTGTGCTTCGTGCGGTGAGTTCTGCTGAACAACACAAGCGTGCTACTCTAGACAACGTTGCACTGTGCTTCGTGCGGTGAGTTCTGCCGAACAACACAAGCGTGCTACTCTAGACAACGCTGCACTGTGCTTCGTGCGGTGAGTTCTGCCGAACAACACAAGCGTGCTACTCTAGACAACGCTGCACTGTGCTTCGTGCGGTGAGTTCTGCCGAACAACACAAGCGTGCTACTCTAGACAACGCTGCACTGTGCTTCGTGCGGTGAGTTCTCCCTGAACAACACAAGCGTGCTACTCTAGACAACGCTGCACTGTGCTTCGTGCGGTGAGTTCTGCTGAACAACACAAGCGTGCTACTCTAGACAACGCTGCACTGTGCTTCGTGCGGTGAGTTCTGCTGAACAACACAAGCGTGCTACTCTAGACAACGCTGCACTGTGCTTCGTGCGGTGAGTTCTGCTGAACAACACAAGCGTGCTACTCTAGACAACGCTGCACTGTGCTTCGTGCGGTGAGTTCTGCTGAACAACACAAGCGTGCTACTCTAGACAACGCTGCACTGTGCTTCGTGCGGTGAGTTCTGCTGAACAACACAAGCGTGCTACTCTAGACAACGTTGCACTGTGCTTGTGCGGTGAGTTCTGCTGAACAACACAAGCGTGCTACTCTAGACAACGCTGCACTGTGCTTCGTGCGGTGAGTTCTGCTGAACAACACAAGCGTGCTACTCTAGACAACGCTGCACTGTGCTTCGTGCGGTGAGTTCTGCTGAACAACACAAGCGTGCTACTCTAGACAACGTTGCAATGTGCTTCGTGCGGTGAGTTCTGCCGAACAACACAAGCGTGCTACTCTAGACAACGCTGCACTGTGCTTCGTGCGGTGAGTTCTGCTGAACAACACAAGCGTGCTACTCTAGACAACGCTGCACTGTGCTTCGTGCGGTGAGTTCTGCCGAACAACACAAGCGTGCTACTCTAGACAACGCTGCACTGTGCTTCGTGCGGTGAGTTCTGCTGAACAACACAAGCGTGCTACTCTAGACAACGCTGCACTGTGCTTCGTGCGGTGAGTTCTGCCGAACAACACAAGCGTGCTACTCTAGACAACGTTGCACTGTGCTTCGTGCGGTGAGTTCTGCTGAACAACACAAGCGTGCTACTCTAGACAACGCTGCACTGTGCTTCGTGCGGTGAGTTCTGCCGAACAACACAAGCGTGCTACTCTAGACAACGTTGCACTGTGCTTCGTGCGGTGAGTTCTGCTGAACAACACAAGCGTGCTACTCTAGACAACGTTGCACTGTGCTTCGTGCGGTGAGTTCTGCTGAACAACACAAGCGTGCTACTCTAGACAACGCTGCACTGTGCTTCGTGCGGTGAGTTCTGCTGAACAACACAAGCGTGCTACTCTAGACAACGTTGCACTGTGCTTCGTGCGGTGAGTTCTGCTGAACAACACAAGCGTGCTACTCTAGACAACGCTGCACTGTGCTTCGTGCGGTGAGTTCTGCTGAACAACACAAGCGTGCTACTCTAGACAACGCTGCACTGTGCTTCGTGCGGTGAGTTCTGCCGAACAACACAAGCGTGCTACTCTAGACAACGTTGCACTGTGCTTCGTGCGGTGAGTTCTGCTGAACAACACAAGCGTGCTACTCTAGACAACGCTGCACTGTGCTTCGTGCGGTGAGTTCTGCTGAACAACACAAGCGTGCTACTCTAGACAACGTTGCACTGTGCTTCGTGCGGTGAGTTCTGCTGAACAACACAAGCGTGCTACTCTAGACAACGCTGCACTGTGCTTCGTGCGGTGAGTTCTGCTGAACAACACAAGCGTGCTACTCTAGACAACGCTGCACTGTGCTTCGTGCGGTGAGTTCTGCTGAACAACACAAGCGTGCTACTCTAGAAAACGCTGCACTGTGCTTCGTGCGGTGAGTTCTGCTGAACAACACAAGCGTGCTACTCTAGACAACGCTGCACTGTGCTTCGTGCGGTGAGTTCTGCTGAACAACACAAGCGTGCTACTCTAGACAACGCTGCACTGTGCTTCGTGCGGTGAGTTCTGCTGAACAACACAAGCGTGCTACTCTAGACAACGTTGCAATGTGCTTCGTGCGGTGAGTTCTGCCGAACAACACAAGCGTGCTACTCTAGACAACGCTGCACTGTGCTTCGTGCGGTGAGTTCTGCTGAACAACACAAGCGTGCTACTCTAGACAACGCTGCACTGTGCTTCGTGCGGTGAGTTCTGCTGAACAACACAAGCGTGCTACTCTAGACAACGTTGCACTGTGCTTCGTGCGGTGAGTTCTGCTGAACAACACAAGCGTGCTATTCTAGACAACGTTGCAATGTGCTTCGTGCGGTGAGTTCTGCTGAACAACACAAGCGTGCTACTCTAGACAACGTTGCAATGTGCTTCGTGCGGTGAGTTCTGCTGAACAACACAAGCGTGCTACTCTAGACAACGCTGCACTGTGCTTCGTGCGGTGAGTTCTGCTGAACAACACAAGCGTGCTACTCTAGACAACGCTGCACTGTGCTTCGTGCGGTGAGTTCTGCCGAACAACACAAGCGTGCTACTCTAGACAACGCTGCACTGTGCTTCGTGCGGTGAGTTCTGCTGAACAACACAAGCGTGCTACTCTAGACAACGTTGCACTGTGCTTCGTGCGGTGAGTTCTGCTGAACAACACAAGCGTGCTACTCTAGACAACGTTGCACTGTGCTTCGTGCGGTGAGTTCTGCTGAACAACACAAGCGTGCTACTCTAGACAACGTTGCACTGTGCTTCGTGCGGTGAGTTCTGCTGAACAACACAAGCGTGCTACTCTAGACAACGTTGCACTGTGCTTCGTGCGGTGAGTTCTGCTGAACAACACAAGCGTGCTACTCTAGACAACGTTGCACTGTGCTTCGTGCGGTGAGTTCTGCTGAACAACACAAGCGTGCTACTCAAGACAACGTTGCACTGTGCTTCGTGCGGTGAGTTCTGCTGAACAACACAAGCGTGCTACTCTAGACAACGTTGCACTGTGCTTCGTGCGGTGAGTTCTGCCGAACAACACAAGCGTGCTACTCTAGACAACGTTGCACTGTGCTTCGTGCGGTGAGTTCTGCTGAACAACACAAGCGTGCTACTCTAGACAACGCTGCACTGTGCTTCGTGCGGTGAGTTCTGCCGAACAACACAAGCGTGCTACTCTAGACAACGTTGCACTGTGCTTCGTGCGGTGAGTTCTGCCGAACAACACAAGCGTGCTACTCTAGACAACGCTGCACTGTGCTTCGTGCGGTGAGTTCTGCTGAACAACACAAGCGTGCTACTCTAGACAACGCTGCACTGTGCTTCGTGCGGTGAGTTCTGCTGAACAACACAAGCGTGCTACTCTAGACAACGTTGCAATGTGCTTCGTGCGGTGAGTTCTGCTGAACAACACAAGCGTGCTACTCTAGACAACGTTGCAATGTGCTTCGTGCGGTGAGTTCTGCTGAACAACACAAGCGTGCTACTCTAGACAACGTTGCACTGTGCTTCGTGCGGTGAGTTCTGCTGAACAACACAAGCGTGCTACTCTAGACAACGCTGCACTGTGCTTCGTGCGGTGAGTTCTGCTGAACAACACAAGCGTGCTACTCAAGACAACGCTGAAGAGAAAATACTACCAAAACGGAAAACGCTGAAGTTGTAAACGCTGAAGTCTTCACTGATGATTTTCTACGTCCATGCCCCTTAGAAAGGCCGAACTCACCTCTTTCGTCATGAAGTCTTCCCATGCGTCCCGGATGGGTAAGCCCTCCTTGTAACCGAGACTCGCCATGTTGATGTCAGTGCTGACTTTGACTGCGGCGTACCTCAGCCTCGTGCCATACACGTAGCTGAACGCTGCGACAAGGACCGCTATTGTTGAGCATGTTAGTAGTAGTAGGCAAAAGAGACGTCTTTGTGCATATGTCTAACACTTTCACTAACTTGTAGTTACCATTTTAACTGGTCTCTATGTTCTTCCCCTTTATGACTACAGCAGAATCAAGGATACATCTAAAACCTTTACAAGAGTACGATCATCCATAGCAGCCTCCTTGGTCAACGGCAACTAAACTAACCAACTAGCTCACTAATTAATTAATTAGCTTACACCTAACTATAGAGTCACACAAGTCAAAGGCTGGAAATGGGTTGTCATTATTAATGTTAAATTATATATAAATTAGTTAATTAAATTAATAAATGAAACTAGCCGATGCACGATGAGACTTACTCTGTCCTCTCGACGGCAGCTCCACGGAGACGGTTTCGCCCGGGATCTCGCTCTCTCCCAGCAGACCCGCATACTTGAAGAACTGGGGAGAGGGGACGGGAGGCTGGAAGGCGTTGTACAGCCAGAAAGACGTCATCACCTGGACCGTAAACATGACCGTCTCAAGCATTCCTCATTAGTCTAATCACTTTCCCGAAACAATACTGTAAAATACACCAACACACGAATCAACTAACGAGGTTACATAATAACAGCCTTAACGTAGGTGGCGCCCTCTCTTTACAGCTACTCAACAGTCACACTTTCTACGTTTCTCCGACATTGTCACGAATAGACTGAAGCGTTTACCTCGAAGTACCTCGAGAAGTTGGCTGGCCGTGTGCTGCTGTAGATGACAGGGTTGGCGTCCATCACGAGGCGACCCTTCACTTCTCCCACCGGCACAGCAAGGGACGTGTCGTTCGGATAGACGCGACTGCCAAACACCTCGCGGTCTTGTTCCGACTGGATAACAAAGGAAAATCTCTAAATACAACATGAATGCATAGAACCCAGCAGTTGCTTGTGTATTCGTAATAGTTATCAGTTATTATCTGTTCCAATTATTTAGATTACTTGCTGATAGGTAAATTGACTATGAAGATGCATAATGCATTAGGAA
>JAODUO010000014.1:895000-935000 GCA_025642075.2 Ridgeia piscesae | reverse complement strand
ACAGGTGGTCAGTGTGACCACACTTGTCCATGTCCTGCTTCTTCAGACCCCAAACCAGCATCACGTGGGTCGTCATCGAATCGTCTTGTGGAGGGAACGCGGAGAACGCCTTGGCGATGTAGCGGCCAAAGTTGTTATTCCCTTCAAGGAGTTTAATCTGAAACAAAAACATCCTTGCTTTTGTGGTATTATATATGTTTATTTGTCTATAGGAGGCTTTTCTGTGTATCTCACGCACGTGAAGTTTGTTTTGGCGTGTCACGCTGACCACAGATCCCTCAACGATAAGGCAAAATTACTTAGTAAATGTGACTATCCTGATAAAAGTCCAGCGATGTGACTAATATCCTCTGGGAGCCCGCAATTTGAACTCCAGCGTCCATTAGTTTTAATTAGTCTACCTTGAAGAGATTGTAGATAGAGTTAATATTACTACAACATCAGCATAACTGACATTATGAGATGATTTTGTATCATTTCAAACTGGAGCATGATGAGAATAATTGCAAGTAATGTGTCACTGGTGTACTTCCTGCAAAGTGCAAATATAATACTTTTTAAGGAATAATGTCGGACGAAAGGAATTAAAAATGACCTTACCTGTTCGTCGTTGATTTTAAGACGAGTGACGAAATATATCGAGGCGGCAATAATTGAAGCGAAGAACCCAAGAATCACCCAGCGAGCGACGGGATGGGTGATCAATCGGAAGTAGGGACCACTGAAGAAGCGCACGATGATACCGTGACGCTTGCCGCCCTTCGCCGTCGATGCTGCTGGTGTCGTGTCGTTTAAGTCAGCGACAGAGATGGCATTGCGTGGACAGCAACAACAACACCTATAGTTCTCCCAGTAGATATGGTAGGTGACGATGACGGTGGGGAAGAAGACGATGACGGAGATATAGTTTATGAAGATAAGTAATGCAGAGAAGACGCCGAAAGTCGAGATCCCGAGCAGTGGCGACGCCGCACTCACGGCGAACGCGACGGCCGTCGTAAGTGACGTGTACAACATGGCGCCGGCCGCCTTCCGGTAGCAGTCGGAGAGGCGGTGCGCCAGCGACTTGTACTGGTAGTGCGCAGAAAACTTCCATGTGTCAAAGAAGACAAAGACGTCGTCGGCGCCGATGCACAGCAGGATGAAGATGGCGAGGATGTTGAAAAAGCCGAAGTACCGGAAATCGAGTACAATGCGATAGATGAGATTAGCGCCGAAGAACCCGGTCAAAATGCCAAAAATGGCCCAACCTGATACCCAGAAAGACCGGGTCTGAAAGAGTAGAAACAACACGATGAAGAGCATACTGCCAATGACAAGGGAAAGGTCACGATAAATAAATGACTCGAGAGCATCTATCAACAGTGTGAGACTGCTGTAGAAGAAATCCATATCCCCCGCGCCTTCAGAGAAGTACTTTTGTCCGATCGGTTTGAAATTGGCGACAGTAAACTTCTGGATGGCTTTGAACTGTTCTCGGGCCTGGTCACTGACATTTTCGTAGCCTTCGAGAGGCATTCCCAGGAAGATCTTCTCCCGTACAATGGTGGCCGAGGCGCGGGTTGCGGTGATGATAGAGTTCGTGCCGAGGCTGTAGTAGAGAGCAGCCCTTGTTTGGTTGTTCATCCTTGCAACGTTCAGCACCCGCGGGATGTTGTCGAAATCTGGGTCGAAGAGAATGGGGTCGACGCCTTTGTAGGTGCCGTCGAAGTATCGCAGCACCGACACCGGCTTCAAGCAGTTGTGTGGCGCAGTCCGGTTTCTCATGCAGAAGCTCGACTGGAACTCGGAGTTGTTCCAGAACTCGTTTTCGATTTCTTTCATCTTCTGTAGGTTTGCCTTTGTGAACACGTTGCCATTTTCCCTTTCGAAGAACAACTCAAGAACGTCTCCTTTCTGCGAGCGTGGCATCTGCGAACACACGATGTTTACATACATCATGGGTGTGCAACTCTACCTATAAGACACAGCGACGGAACAAAACGAAACGTGACGAAACAGGACAAAACGTTACAAAACAAAACGGGACAAAACAAAACGTAACAAAACAAAACGGGACAAAACAAAACAGGTCAAAACAAAAGAAAACGAGACAAAACAAATGGGTCAAAACAAAAGAAAACGGGACAAAACAAAAAGAAAACGGGACAAAACAAAACGGGACAAAATAAAACAGGACAAAACAGTGTGTGTGTGTGTGTGTGTGTGTGTGTGTGTGTGTGTGTGTGTGTGTGTGTGTGTGTGTGTGTGTGTGTGTGTGTGTGTGTGTGTGTGTGTGTGTGTGTGTGTGTGTGTGTGTGTGTGTGTGTGTGCGTGCGTGCGTGCGTGCGTGCGTGTGTGTGTGTTTGTGTTTGTGTGTGTGTGTGTGTGTGTGTGTGCGTGCGTGCGTGCGTGCGTGCGTGCGTCCGTGCCTGCGTGCGTGTGTGCGTGCGTGTCTGTGCTGTCTGTGTGTCTGTCTGTCTGTCTGTCTGTATGTATGTATGTATGTATGTATGTATGTATGTATGTATGTATGTATGTATGTATGTATGTATGTATGTGTGTATGTATGTATGTATGTATGTATGTATGTATGTATGTATGTGTACATTAATATATGTATGTATGTATGTATGTATGTATGTATGTATGTATGTATGTATGTATGTATGTATGTATGTATGTATGTATGTATGTATGTATGTATGTATGTATGTATGCATGTATGTATGTATGTATGTATGCATGTATGCATGTGTGTATGTGTGTATGTGTGTATGTGTGTATGTGTGTATGTGTGTATGTGTTGTGTGTATGTGTGTATGTGTGTATGTGTGTATGTGTGTATGTATGTATGTGTGTATGTGTATATGTGTATATGTGTATATGTGTATATATACTATGTATGCGTATATGAAACCATTAGTGTGTAGTATGCTTAATAACTGAAATCTCAAATAACTGCGATGTGTGCGCGTGTGTGAGTCGTTCTTGTGTGTGTTGACAATTCCATAGAACTCGATCAACATATGGGTCCGCGATTCGTATTAATTCAAAGAAATGAATTCCCGTTGTCGACGTATTGTGGTGAAACATCGTTAACAGCATCTCCAGTGTCAAAGAAGCAGTAGTCTGTTCCTACCTGCGTGCTGTTTTGATCTTCTGTGACGAAGCCACGCCACATGATCGTGCCGTCCTCGAACCTGTTCAACCACGCCATGTGACGCAGATAGTCGTCGCTGGTGCGGATGTTCAGAGTCGTGTCGTTCAGAGCAGTTGTGGGAATGATGTCGTAGCCAGTTGCTGACAAAACGTTTGTCACCACGACCATCAGTATGTGACCGCCTAGAGTCATACCTGAAACACACAACAGCTGTTGTTGCTAGTATCATTTCAGCTAGTGTTGCCCTAGTGTAGTGAAATTCGTTACGGAAAATAAAGAAATGTTTCCACACAAAAGATCGTTTTGTCACGGTGTGTCAAATCGTCACACCATGTTTTCAATAAAAAAAATTTAAATGCTATACTAATATGGGTTCCGGGTCGCGTCGGCAGCGTAACCATCTCGGCTAGACGGGGCGTTCAAAATGAAATAGTCGCGTCGGCGGGAAATCTTGAACGCATCGGCGGGAAGTTTGGACGCGTCGGCGAGAAGTTTTGGACGAGTCGGCGGGAAGCTTGGACACGTCAGCAGGAATGTTTGGACGCGTCGGCTGGGACGTCTAGGAAACCAAACGCCAGTTATATAATAGATCAGCGTGAAACACGATTGATGTCGGCGCGGGGGCAAAACAAATAATGGCTACACAATCATGGGTCGAGGTTCGATACAGTGCTATAGTGATAGCACATCGGCGTTTCGATAAGACCAGCGCTTCGACCGTGCCAAAGGCTTGCAAACTGCAATCGAGATTCATAGACACTTCTTGTTTGGAAATTTGATAAATAGGCTGCATCTCATTTGAAAATATCAGTATAATGCTAGGCTGAAATGGCATGTATCGCAAACGTTTGCATAACACATCGCCACGCAAAACATGCTAATGGTGCGTACACTTGACATGTATTCAGCAACCGCCTATGAAACGGGGAGTCGCAGTTTTTTTGGCATAGTAATTGCGCATTATAAATCGGTATTTTAACGTTAACTGAAAGACAAAGGCAGTTATGCCAACAACGAGCATTGTTGCGCTTACATTTTCCCGATCGTTCTAAACTTTCTTATTGACGTTTCTGCGCATGCGCGATAAATATAAAATCATTAATGTGCAGCGAAACGCCAAAGTACATTTTATAATTATAAATGTCACGGGCTGTTCGTTAACTCTCCATAGATGATTACTGTGAATATTTGCTTTTAAAATCACGTTCAATACAATGACATCTTACGTTTGTTTAAATCACTGTCACGGATTATGGCGCACTATAGTCACGTGACTTACGCTTGCTATCAAAACATGCCTCAAAACTTGTTTGCCTCGTGTTAATTTGCGACAAATAACTTTGTAGAGAGGTTTATATACATCCTAACGAACAACCCGTAGTATTTATAGTATAAATGCATTGTCCTTTCGCTGCACATTAATGGAATATTTATAATGTCTTAATGTTGAGTCCAATGTTCCTAAGTTGCATCGGACGGTTTCCGAATTCCTAATTTATTGTTCGTAGTCCAAATTCAGCATATAATTGTACACATTTTTGGTCAATAATCCAGGCATATCAACAACAGACAGACAGACAGACAGACAGACAGACAGACAGACAGACAGACAGACAGACAGACAGACAGACAGACAGACAGACAGACAGACAGACAGACAGACAGACAGACAGACAGACAGACAGACAGACAGACAGACAGACAGACAGACAGACAGACAGACAGACAGACAGACAGACAGACAGACAGACAGACAGACAGACAGACAGACAGACAGACAGACAGACAGACAGACAGACAGACAGACAGACAGACAGACAGACAGACAGACAGACAGACAGACAGGCAGGCAGGCAGGCAGGCAGGCAGGCAGGCAGGCAGGCAGGCAGGCAGGCAGGCAGGCAGGCAGGCAGGCAGGCAGGCAGGCAGACAGACAGACAGACAGACAGACAGACAGACATACATACATACATACATACATACATACAGACAGACAGACAGACAGACAGATATACAGACATACAGTAGACAGGCACACACGCGCGCGCACACACGCAAGCACGCACGCAAGCACGCACGCAGACAGAACGACAGTAGGCCTATGCATAATAGACTCGTTATCTGACATGCAGGTCAACATAAATATGTGCCGTTTATTATCAATAAGAAACACAGATAACCAGTGAGATATGAAAGGTCAAAACACCAGGCTAATGGTCGTCTATGGCAACGGAGGTCATGGTGCCCTCGCTGCCTTGTGGTCTTATGTCAAGGTTTGAGAATGTTCCCGATTTTAGAACATCCATTTCGCTATGCGCATGTTTCAAACTGTATTGAGGATACTTAGCGTGTTTAAGTCACCGAAGGCCCGCATTTGGTGTGTGGAGTGTTGTTTTACCGTCCATGTAGCTGTACCTCTCTGTTGTCCTAATTTAGAGCAACAGAAATAGGGTAGGGCGGGATAATATGTCCATGTAAGGAAATACGCCAATACCACTTTTCCAACAAAAGCCTAACGCATACTGCGTTTTTCAAGTGCTGCCATATTTCGCTTTCTTCTGACAAGAGCGTTAACATGCATGTTCAAAAGTAAGTATGGAAGTCAACATTTTGTGTTTTCTTGTTTTTGATGTTAAATTAACGTATGCCTTTGTGTCAATGAAGTCACTGTAACTAAAGGTTGGGAGTTGCCCCTGGGGATGTATAGTCATAATAACTTGTAAACATATTAGCAATATTAATTGTTGGTGATCATAAGCAGGCTTACTGGACGACACCTACTGATCAAAATAGCACTAGTGGGGCTAGACGCCTTTTAGCCAAGGGGGCAATACGACTACGTAGGCGTTTTACCCCACAGCTGATTTGGCAAACGTGGTTATATATTATAACATAATATACAAACATGTTATAAAGTACAGTTGCATCTTGTATAGTGACTATGGTGATGATTACACAATTATCAATCTCACTACTACCATTTATATGTACACCATTTAATCTATTTAAGGCGGACACTAGATGTGCAAGGTTACATTTCTTTATTATATCGATTGGACACATCGATTTAGCAATATCGTAATCATCACATATGGAAAATAACATAACTTTGATGATATTTTTATTTATCAGTTATTGACGTACTATGTTGTATTATTAATGATATGCATGGTTACCAACCATATTATTTACATTATATTTACCAACCTCATAGAGTGTGTCTCTGACGCCGCTGTCTGCCGGGTCACTCGTCCCGCCCCAACGTGCCTGTGCCACTGGGGTCAGGCACGTAACGGCGAGACGTAGTTTCACGCAAAAACACGTTGCAAATTAAACAAACACTAATACTCAGTTGCATCGTTACGAGTATGCATTAATTAGTTGTATTTAGCTTATGTATCAACCTATTTGTTCACTTATTTATTTATTTATTTATTTATTTATTTATTATACCTACATACATTAGTTAAGCTAAATTAATTCGTCTTATCTCTACATATATGTATAGAGATAAGACGAATGTCTCATTATTTATATATCACTATCATTATAATGCACTGCCTAAATCTTTCAAACATTATATACCAAAGAAAAATCTAGCCACGAACACCAAAATTACGTGACAACATAAACTATGACGTACAGAAAAGCCCAGAACAAACATTTCTTCTAAGTTACCTATACATCATTTTATACAACTTTGGAATAACAATGATTAGAAGATTTATAATCTCAAATGCAAACATAAGTTCCCATTTTTACTATCTAAACAATATCTATCTAGCTATCTTAACCATGTGCATTGCTTAAATCCAAGGAGTGCAACTAAATATGTGTTCATTTAAAAAATGAACTGTTTGTATTCGCACAATTAATTTATTACAACTGTTTCCTATTAGTACGACTCAATAATAGTTTTTGGTTTCTCCATAGCACCCACAGCCCGGTATCACTCAAAAGACACGTGACCACAGTAGGTAATCTCTCTCTCTCTCTCTCTCTCTCTCTCTCTCTCTCTCTCTCTCTCTATATATATATATATATATATATATATATATATATATATATATTATTAAATTTCGAAGTTTATGTTTGGTGGTCACATTCGAATGTTTATTTTATTTGATATTTTTTTTATTTTAGTATATTTATTAAATTACTGTAGGTTATTATATACAAATATAATTTTATAGTTTAGATATTCCAATTGATTTTAATGATTTTAAATTATCATATGTTATATATATATAATATGCCGGTATATGGTGATTATATATATATATATATATATATATATATATATATATATATATATATATATATATATATTAGAAAACGCTAAAAGCCCGAGTTCCAGTATTGTTTCCATATTGTTGTTTTAGAAAATGGAAGTTTATTTTGCCACTGTTGTTGCCTGTATATGCGTTCTACACGCTGAATTAATCAGTCTGTTAGCAATAAATCGCCCTGACACTCGGTCAGGTTGGTGAACAAATAAGAGTAAGACAGGGTTGTGTGTGAACTTGTAGATCTACATTGTTTTAATGTTATGCAATAACCACATGTTCAAATAATCACCATACATAGTATACATGTGCACGTATACAGACCATCGCCACATAACAATGCAAACTCCCTGATCTACAAGTCAGACTACCCACTAACTATCTGCAGTCTACCTACTAACTACATCTACACAATACATTAATTATAATCGAATATATAATCAATAATCGAACTACAAACATAAGTAAACCAGGCAATAAAGGGAGGGTGGGTAACTTAAAGTTACCCGGGTAAAATAATAACACCGCTTTTGATGGATATCGATTAACTGAGTAGAGCTGTTGCTGAAGCAAGTGAGGCCGATTTACCGCCAAACACCAGTTTAAATAGGACCGTGGGCCGATTGGGAAACACCCAACCAGATTGCGAAATACCAAAACAAGAAACCACAGTATAAACAGAGCCGTGCCTACAGACATTGACTGATGACCCTGGCTTTGCATGACTGGGCCATAATTAAGATTCTGAGTAGCCTGGTGAATAACAAAGTACATAGTAATGGAAAAGAAAACCACATTCCCACCATCCGTGATTAATACATAATAAAAAATATTTTTATTCTCACACAATTATAATTGGATGTGGCGCTATATTGAATATTTGTTTTATTATGCCGGTCTCTATAGAGATTGCCAAATGGGCATCAAATCGTCCGTGTTGCATTCGGCATCGAACCGCGAGCCGCAAGGTACAGTTCGACGGTCGCTCGTTTTCACGCGCCGCTGAACATATAGGTCACGCGTAAATTGCATTCCCTAAAGCGACTGGGTCGGTGACCTCACCAGTACGGCCGACACAGACACAAGTAACATCCTACTTTTCCGCAGCCACACACAACGTCGCTGCATCAGCGCACCTTACAAAACACACCAGGGAATCATTCCGGTCGCATGTCATCATTACTATATATAACACACGGGTGCAGCCGCGGTTGCAACAGGTACGTTTCATGATGTACGCCCGTGTTTGCTTTCAAGTCAAACGGCGGCGTTGCATTCTTCGAACGCAGTCTGTGCCTATGATTACAGTACTTTCTGTATTGTATAGCCACGTCATCTTATCATGATCCAAGATTGTCGCGCGATTAACAATGAACAGTGAAATCAATGCACGTTCACACAATTCCAGTTTAAGACACGCATGTTGAGTTTATCGTTGAGTTGTAGCTCGACATAATGGAGAGAGCGTCCTACGTGCCCGGTGCAATATCAACATCACCTTATATAGTAGCGCGGTGATATACTGATTTATGTACGGACAAGTTGGTGCCACTAACTTTAGATGCACATTTAGACTGGATTGCCTGCGCGCATGCAAGAGTATACATTATCTACCGGGACAATTCCCGTCTGGCAAACATGTGTAAAGATATTATGGTATGCATATAGGCCTGGTATTTGACCAATCAGTTAACAGTACAATTTTGGTAAAATAAAATACTAACAAATATTATGCTAAGGATTTACTAGCGAAGGATACCAGATAAGGACACCTAGTATAATGTCTTACCGAATGCCATTTTGGGGTTCTCAGCGATGAAGCGGCAGTATCTAAGAGGAGTCAACTCTCTCTTCTTTCTCTCTATTTCCTCTGCGATTACGTCACTGTCGGCAATGTCCATGGTTGTGATATTCTGTCCAGTCTCGCCGTTGGCGATTCCTGGCCTCGTATCTAACGCTACGTCAACGTCTGTCCCAGATATGTCGTTTCTGCTGGTCGCCATTCTGGTGACTGCACTGCTGTCTCTGAGAATCAACCACACCGGTGGAATGAGTCAACTTCATTGGCATTAACACGTCCGTGTTGAAAAGAGGATTGCCATATGTACATCCGGGTAAGCGTTTGGTGTCATGTCGACACCGGTCACCGACGTTTACCATTCATATACAGTTACACCCACCCGGGTGCTCGGCTGGAACGGTGGTCTACCAGCAACACGCATGACTGGCAACGCGTGTATTGTCGTGACGGTCCAATGGGCACACACGGTCTATTTTTATTGCAGAGATGACGTTTTTCAATATACTCAGTGGCGTAGCCAGAGGGGGCCAGGGGCCATTTTCCACTTCTGTCGCTGGCTGCAGCAACGAGCAGTGCGTAGCCGGGAGGGGGGGGCATGCGTGCCCCCAATCCCAGAACATTTAGAAGGTAAGGAACATAAAACCAATAACTGGCTGCCTGGTGAATATAGTGACAAAGTATAGATAATATAGGGATTAGTGTATAAGACTTCCCTTCCCTGTTCTACCCTATGGTTAAGAAATGTGGGCACTCAAGTGTCGAACCTGGCACAACCTCAATTTTACCGTTATCTTTGGCAACATCTGCTACTTCATTTCGTAAATTCAGTAATTTAAATGGAAAAAGGTAACGATTTCATGTTTTGCACCTAAAAGAGTTAACTCAAACTAACACTTGCATTTAAAACCAAATTTTTCACAACAGTCGTTTACTCAGTAAGTGGTCTTAAAGTGGAAAAATCTAGCAAAACTACCGACACTTTTTCTATTTGCATTTTGGAAAAATTCTACGTCACCGAGTCGACTGCTGGTTCAGCTGTCATAACAAAGGAGAGCTAAGGCCCAAGCGGCGCCTTACGTCGGTTTACAACGAAATCGCGACAGCAACATGCCACACTGATCCTCATACGGTTGTAGCAACAGTACAGGGAAATACAGTATCAGTGAACTGTCTTTTTTGTTATCGTTTCAATCGACCAGAGAACTGAAACAGTAATCCAGTGGATTCGTTGGGATTGACAGTCACAGACACAGTGTCAGCGGATATCAGACGACCGGCTTGGATTACACTTAACCATGAAAACGACCACCAACAGCCGCCAAACTTCTCCTCACATATGTCTCTTTCTCTCTTTCTCTCTTTCTCTCTTTCTCTCTTTCTCTCTTTCTCTCTTTCTCTCTTTCTCTCTTCTCTCTTTCTCTTTCTCTCTTTCTCTCTTTCTCTCTTTCTCCCTTTCTCTCTTTCTCTCTTTCTCTCTTTCTCTCTTTCTCTCTTTCTCTCCCAGACAGAAGGACAACGAAAGAGACAGGCAAATGTGGGGTGAACGAAATTGTATAAGTTTCGAACCACCGTCCCCTCGATTGACAGTCCGGCGCTCTACCACCCGACCACCGCTCTTGCATACATGTACATGACATGCATACATGTACATGTACATGTACATGTACATGTACATGTACATGTACATGTACATGTACATGTACATGTACATGTACATGTACATGTACATGTACATGTACATGTACATGTACATGTACATGTATATGTATATATGATGCATGTACATGTACATGTACATGTACATGTCATGCAATGAGCTGCGTACTGTACAAGAAGAATGTCATGTAAGTCAGTCATGTACATGTACATACATGTACATGTACATGTACATGTACATGTACATGTACATGTACATGTACATGTACATGTACATGTACATGTACATGTACATGTACATGTACATGTACATGTACATGTACGTGTACGTGTACGTGTACGTGTACGTGTACGTGTACGTGTACTGTACACGTACACAGTACACGTACACGTACATGTACATGTACATGTACATGTACATGTACATGTACATGTACATACATGTACATGTACATGTACATGTACATGTTGACATGTACATGTGACATGTACATGTACATGTTTTACATGTACTGTACATGTACATGTACGTGCTACGTTTTACATGTACATTTTACATGTACATGTACATGTACATGTACGATGTACATGTACATGTACATGTACATGTACATGTACATGTACATGTACTGTAATGTTACATGTACTGTGTACATGTACATGTACATGTACATCTACATGCTATGTACATGTACATGTACATGTACATGTCTTACATTACATGTACATGTACATGTACACTGTCGTCGATTGACAGTACACGAGTACGTACTTACGTACGTCGACCCGACATGATCACTATACATGACATGTACATTGTACATGTACATAGTTTCATAGTACATGTACATTTGTACATGTACTGTATGTACATGTACATGTACATGTACATGTACACGTGTACATGTACTGTACTGATGTACATGTACATGTACATGTACATTTTACATGTACATGTACATTGTACATGTTTACATGTACATGTACAACTTTGTTTACATGCCTACCGATATACAAAACTATCATGTACATGTACATGTACATGTAATGTACATGCATGTACATGTACATGTACATGACATGTACATGTACATGACATGTACATGGTAATGTAATGTACATGTAGTAATGTAATGTACATGTATATATATTATAGTACATGTACATAGTACATGTACATGTACATGTACATGTACATGTACATGTACATGTACATATACATGTACATTACATATACATATACATATACATATACATATACATATACATATACATATACATATACATATACATATACATATACATATACATATACATATACATATACATATACATATACATACACTACGTTACAAAAAATTCACTTGCATTCTTCTAACGAAGCAAATTCACAAAACAAACGCGCATATCTCTACGACAATTTCGTTACCGTAAAATCGTTGTCTAAGTTAGTTTTACACAAAATACCTTTAAACGGCGCGTTTGAGCACGCGAATATTTATAAACTTTACTTACTGCATTCGCATACGCGAAATAGTTGAAATACTTATCAATAATATAATATTAATATTTATCATCATCATGATCTGCAGGAAATTATAAGTTTTACTATAATATCATAATAATACAGGGCGCGGTGGCCGAGTGGTTAGAGTGCCGGACTCCCGACTAGGGGGACCGGGGTTCGAATTCCGGTACCGATAGGTCGGTGGTTTGGTATTGATTCAGCACCGTGTCGACACTTGGACAATTGCATTCACCCTATGCCCACAGTAAATATTGGAAGTGACCACAGGCTGGTTATGAGCAACATCAAACTCCGTCAAACTCCTGAAGGAAATCTACACCAACGGCTCGATGACAGTCCACCTACACAAAGAAAGCAACAAGATCAACATCAGGAGAGGTGCACGACAGGGAGATACCATATCGCCCAAGCTGTTTACGGCAGTACTCGAAAGCATATTCCGACGACTGACCTGGGAAACCTGAAGATAGACGACAAATATCTTAGTCATCTTCGCTTCGCAAACGACATACTCATATGCGCTAATATACCACACGAACTACAACAAATGCTACAGGATCTATCTGATGAAATCGAAAATCAGGGTCTGAAGATGAACAAGTCGAAGACAAAGGTGATGATGGGAAATGACACACCAATATATGTAAACAACACCCAGATCGAGAACGTCTACCTGGGACAGAGATACAGCACCAGAGACAAAAACCAAGACAAGGAGATTCAAAGACGAATCACGGCCGGATAAACAGCATTCGTGAAGCAACGCGACATCTTCTTTCTCTTCACCTTTTTCTGTAGCAGTCAACAATAAATATATTCTGCGTAAGTTAATGTACTTCCTAATTAGCACAATCAGTCATGTTTTTCTGGGGTTTTTTTTGTAATGCATTTACGAAACGTGTTGTTATTTTTGGTGATCTAGTAAATATTCGATAATTGTGAAGAGTTACGATGACGTTATAGAGCCATCTCCGCGTTGTTCGCTTTCTCTTGATCTTGTGAGACGTCTCACCACTAGTCCCGGTCGAAGCGGTAGTTGAGCATGTTGGCGGTGTCCGACCACGCCGCGTGGGAGGCTCCGTCCATCTCCGTCGCCAGCGAGTTGTCAGACCTGGCAACGAATACAATCGTCACTTACAATCGACAAAATGGTTGGGAGAGCGCTTGTTAAAGAGTTCCAGGTATGTACAAAGATAACAATCATAATCAAACCAACAGAGGTGTAACTGCTGCTGACATTCCTGTCAACATATAATTAATAAACAGCACCGTTATTCACACGCCAGACCGACAGTCGGCAACACAATTGATGGGTTAAGGAGAGAGAGAGAGAGAGAGAGAGAGAGAGAGAGAGAGAGAGAGAGAGAGAGAGAGAGAGAGAGAGAGAGAGAGAGAGAGAGAGAGAGAGAGAGAGAGAGAGAGAAGAGAGAGAGAGAGAGAGAGAGAAAGATAGCGAAATAGAGGAGGGAGGGAGAGAGAGAGCGAGACCACGAGACAGTGCCTTTCAGGGAGTTCATAGCAGGTTACACATTTCTACAGACATGTTCGACCCCCTGACATATACACTAGATAGAAGGGATCATTGCCTGTCACTTCTGAAAAAAACATACAAAGTGAAATGAATGAAATTGCACACGTTTCGGCATGGCTGCAAATGGACTCGACACACACTTATTTCACATTAGCCACAATGTGTGTAATATACGTGTGAGAAATTCGTGTAATGTATGATTTCACTGCGCACATATTCAAGTTTATTAGTTAGCCATTCATTCGTTGTCGACTAAAGTAATCCAAATAAAAAGCGATAAATATATTACATCGATGCATTTATTGAAGAAACAACCTAACACACTTAAACATTATGAACAGAAAGAGGATGGGCCAAAGACGTTTGTGCTTAAATAGCTCTGTGTCCAGTCATCAGTAAGACAGCTTAATCGTCAACAGTACTGTCGACCTACCTCGGCCTGTGTTGTGTACCGCCAATGGTCGCCTGACATTCTGGACACGTGGCTTCTTCCGTGGCACCCCCACATTCTCCGATCGCGTAGATATGCCCAGAAGGATATTATGCCCAGCATAAGTTACAATGTTTCAGATAAGATATTTCGTTGATTGGACCAGCTGTCATTATCACCGCAGTAAGTATGCTGTACTGTTATCTTAACCCACTCGCAGTTGCACCGCGACACGAGGATTACGAAGATAATGGAAATACGTTGAGATTGTTGACATTGGACATAAATACTTGTGAAGGTTTTTTTTCCGCATCGGTCCTATTCCATTGTCTAATTAAGTTAATATTCTGCTACACTCATGTGTGTGAATCGATTGCCTGTATATAGGACAACCACTCTATCAAAGCATGTGTTCGTATAATCCATTATACGCATCATTCGAACACTTGAACCAATGTCCTTTCGCCAGTCCGACGGCCTTGACGACCTTCAACTTCTCAACATCAGAGAGCGGAACCGCGACCACCTTGCGTACCTCCTTCACTGTCGACTCGGCCTTGTCCAACTGAGTCTCATTCACAGGCGAATACTGAGGAATTACATTTGCTGATGAGTGTCGTCAGCTGAGCGGCCGTCGTTTGCAGTGTCAGTCGGCGAGTCTCACAGGTCGTATCAGTCTGGTCCTGCTCACTCTGTCGATGGCGTGACGTCAAGAATCGTCACGAATCGACTTTCAGGCCAACGATGTCAACTGTCACCAATACAGAGTACCCGGCGTAGGTTTTGTAAAGCCTTTGCTCGAGCTGGTGTATTTATGTTAGGATTGTAACTGGTAAGGTTAATTTGAAGTTATACGCAACGTGATTATTGTTAATAATTACTTAATAGTTTAGTTATTAATTTTTTTCACATTTACCTGCATAGTGATGTGAGGAGTTATTTGCATTAGTATGATTGACTTCAGTCAACTGGATGTCATCCACATGTCATCATTACACAGTTGCGTTCTATCGGCGTGTATGATTGTTGTTTGCGTTCCTAGCACAGTGTCAAATGTAGCGTTCAAATCGGCCAGTCAGCAACCGAAGAACAAAGCGTAATAGTCGAAACTATTACAAGGCCGTACGTATCTATCATCAAAATCACAGGTAACCTTCCGCTGCACCATCATATACTCGATTGCTAATTAAATGAACACTACCCATGACAGTCGAGGCGCACGGGGGTCGAAGTGGACACCTCGTGCTATTTTGGGTTGCACTGTCGTATTCTAAACTTCAAACCTACCTTTACACTATTCCAGAGGCTAACCCTCTCAAATCAGTATACCTCACTCCGAAATTTGCATTTACATTCAGGCATATGTGGTCTCTTAATGGCCACATGGCATATATTTCTCTTTCTACATTTTCACAGTAAATGTATAACAACAAACTTAAGTGTAGTATCAAATAAACAGGAATGACGAGAATTAGTATTTATGGCAATATCGTATTGATACGTTTATTTTTAGGAAGCCATATACAAAACATTGGACAATATATCGAAAAATCAGTTCCGTCTCGCAGTTGACATCGCACAACAGGAGTTATAATTACCTTAATATGTAATCAATATATTCATGTAATATATCAAAATGATGCACATTCATTTAGCTAGTGAATTGAGCAAAGCAATAGTAAAATAGTGCTACATTATACGCAATCACGAGCCGAACATGTACCCCACCCCCTAAGTGTTGAACAATCGTGACGTGACGCAAATCGGAGTGGATTTCATTGATTGTATAATTTTTGCATTTCTTAGGGTAATAATACTAAATTAAAGACAGTCCTGACGGATAACCTATTGCTGGTTATTAATGCGATGTTTGTTAAGGCAATATAAAATTATGATAACACGCATTATTCGAAATAAAAACACATCAAGGTGTTACTCAATCACATCTTAAACATTGTTCTGAGTCATCTGTGTCACTCTTGTCACAGCCATTTTTTTCAACAAGTTTTCGAACAGGTATTACTCGCCCACATTTGATATATTTCCCATCGTATGCCCAAGCAACACAACACGGCACATGAAAATTACACTTATATTCAGGCCTGAAGGTGTCTGAATGACCGTTAAGTCACAATGGCTAATTATGAAATCTTCATAGTTTATTTAATTAATTTAGCTAGTTTCTGTGCCAAAATATATCCGGAATGGTGAGAGGAATAAAGACCACAAATATATTATAGAAATGTATATATTGTTAAGGCAACGAGAAATAAACAATTGAATAATAAGTAGAAAAACATTTCCGTTTTGTCGTCGATTTCATATAAATGTACCGTAGTCACCTTACAACATATTCAAAATATATGATTAACATATCAACGGTATCCCCCATTCATTCCTCGGTTGATTTAAAAAAAGCTGGGCAATTCAAAGGTGTCACTTCTGATATGGCTCATGGGCAGACATACAACATACATGTAGATGTGAAGGAAAGTGCGAGTGGGCTTACATAAATACCCCTGGATGCTGAAGCACGAACAAAGCAGCTTTACACAGAGCCTGTGTCATCTGAGGTATCATTCTATTTCAAAGAAGTGATGAACCATCCGCAGTCTAAGACTCCCACGAAGACGGAAGCCAGGAAATGATCAATCAAGCATGCATAAAAACAGCACATGATCAATCCCGTCACGGAAGACTCCAGCAACATGCTAAATATTACCACCAAACAGGGAGCCACTGTAACCATCATGGAAACTCTGGAAACTGGAAAATATTTGCAAAATGAGCTCCAGAAATATTTGATTGACAACTCAAAGTCCAAAAGGTACGTGACAGCATATTTGAAGAATTGCATCCTCAGTAACATCTTACTGTGCCGCAGAATCAGACGTAGCAGCTGATCAATGAAGTTGTCATTCTGATGCGCCTTCTTCATCAGAAAGCTGTTGGGAAAGATGTCAATCTATAGGAAACCATCGGAGAATATGAGTTTTGTAAGGCATGATGGTTGACAGCTGTGCTGAAAGAGACTCACTTGAAGATGGAGGAGAAATTATTAGATATCGGTTGGAAGATGGGTTCCACACATTTGGAACCAGTATCTTTGACGGTGCCGCCATTTCTAGAAGTTACACAATGGAATACAAGTTGCGTATCGCCAGTAAATGCCGTTGTAATTGTTCTGGCGCTAAATTCCAACTGCCGCGTTGTGCTGCTTGCAAGTGCAAAGAGAACTATACCAAAAATGTGGCGAATAATACCTGTTCGGACTCTTGCTGAAGAAAACAATGGCTGTGGCAAGAGTGACACAGATGACTCAGAACAATGTTTAAGATGTGATTGAGGAACACCTTGATTTATTTTCGAATAATGCGTGTTATCATAATTTTATATTGTCTTAACAAACGTCGCATTAATAATGGCTCGTGATTACGTATAACGTATCACTATTGTACTGTTGCTTTGCAATACTCAGTAGGTAATTGAATGTACATCATGTTGGTATATTACATAAATATATTGATTGCATATTAAGGTAACTATGACTCCTTTTGTGTGAAATCAACTGCGAAACCGAACAAATTTTTCGTTATTTTGTCCAATGTTTTGTATCTGGCATCTTGAAAAATAAATGCATCAACAAGATATTGCCCCAAATATTAGTTCTCGTCATTCCTGATTATTTGATACTACACTTAAGTTTGTTGCTATACAGTTACTGTGAAAAATGTGGAAAGAGAAATATATACAACAGGGCCATTAAGGGCTTGGATACAAGCGGAATTTTCGGAGTGGAGTACACTGATTTGAGAGGGTTACCCTCTGGAATATTATTCGGGAGAGTTTGAAGTTTAATAAAATACACAACATCGTTATTTTAACAGCTAGCGCCATCTAGCAGATAACACTAATACTACATTAGACGCCAGCGCCATCTAGCGGACAAAACAACCACTAACTATGGTTAGACACAATTTGTTTAGGTTAACTCCCGCGGAGTTTGGTATCAAATATTCGATCAGTTAACCCCAACTTTTTTATGTTAAACCCTAGTTAACCTAAACAAATTCTGTGTCTAACCCTAGTTAGTGGTTGTTTTGTCCACTAGATGTGGCTAGCGTCTAACGTAGTTTTAGCGTTATCCGCTAGATGGCACCAGTTTTTTTTTAAAGAAGTGACGTTACAACCCAAGATTTTTCTAGATTTGTTTAGAATTGAATAGGAAAATGTTCTATGTCGTAAGTAAAAGCTCCAAGGTTCTCGTTTTATATCAGAAAGTGCCAAAGATGACTTAGAAAAATACGTCAAAGTGACAAAGCCATCGCGGTGAAACGCAGAAAAGCTGTGAAATGGTACAAAGTTGGCACACCGACTTAGCAAAATATGTTGACAAGGTTATCGCGTCGAAATAGAAAAAATATTCCATTTTACTAAAAGTTACAAGACTAACTTAGTTACATTTGTGAAACACCAACTGTCTAAAGCAATGAAACGGTGAAACGTTACAAAATAGAACGAGGTTAGCACACCGACTTAATAAAATATGAAAACCTTAACAAAGTTATCGCATCGAAACACTAAAAGTTATGTTATGACTGTGGTCGAAGTGTGTCTAACCCTAATTAGTGGTTGTTGTGTTAGAGTTGTCTGCTATATTGTGCTAGCGTATAACATAGTGTCAGAGTTATCCGCTAGATGGTACCATTTTTAAAGAGGTGACGTTACAACCCAAGATTTTTCTAGGTTTGTTAAGAATTTATTAAGAAAATTATCTGTGTCGTTAGAAAAAACCGCGAAGGTTCTCGTTTTATGATAGAAAGTGACATAACTTTCCCACAGAATGTTATGAAACTAACAAGATGACTCAGAAAAATATGTCAAACTGACAAAGCCATCGCTGTGAAACGGTGACAAGTTGCGAAATGGTACAAAGTTGGCACACCGACTTAGTCAACTATGAATACTTGACAAGGTTATCGCCTCGAAACTCTAAATGTTACGTTATGGCTATGGTCTAGTCGAAGCCGTTATTTCACCAGAAATGATGCTATGGTCGTGATCTGACCCGCCATGTTCCCGGAAATTATGTTTTGCACGTGGTAGGAAGCGTAATTTTACGGAAATTATGGTTTGAACATGACATAAAATTGTCCTAGCCTCGTGTGTATTGATTGCGCAAAGTTCCCTACCTGGAGACCTACATACTGGACATGCTAGCGATCGTGAACTACAATAGTATGTTGTCGGAAGACATTGTGCACGCGCAATGACCTAAATCGGTTACCCATTACCAGCAGATGGGCAACATATGATTACATGTGCAATGGTCTTTTACTTTGTCAGTGTTTTGTAGAATAAAGGTAAGTGCAAATACAATGTTTTATTTTAGGAGACTTAGAAAATACAGAATACCTTACAAGGATAGACTACGAAAGTTGTCATATGACAACATGGGTGGTGGCATGATAACGAAGTTAATAATTATTTGTGTAATAAGAGTGACCATGCATGACAAAACGGGGACCTGGGTGAAAGGTAGTTATAACAGGAGAAACAACTGGCAATACGTTTTGCAATTTTTTATTCAAGTACAGTGTAAACACAATAATTTATTTATAAAGTATCGTCAATGCAGACATGTTTGTTGTCCTAACCACGGAGGCTAGTCATAGCACGATATGCATGTCCGAGGTTCTTATATTAGCGGTGCCCTTTCACGTCGCACAGTTGCAGGCAGGAGGGTCGACGGTCCATATCTGCTATACATTCAGCTGACGCGGTGACTTGCCGTAGTGTAGTACCAACCACTTATATTCCTACAACGTCGTCCACTGATTCTGACTGAGCCAGCGTCTCGCGATGAGAACAGCCAGCTGTTCGGGGCAGCAAGCTTAGGTAGATAGAAAAGCACCGTGTTACACCCGAACTGGACATGGAGGACCAGGTACCTAACAAAAACAAGATATATTAACGTATGTTAGTCCAGACGTGGGAAAAGAAACAACAGTTTTCTCGGTAGAGATAAAACTTATAACATGGCGCAATGACCTAAAGGGGAGATCGTTTTATGAAAGACAGAAATTGTCGCTTTATTGAATATATGTGACCTGTTCTAACGAAATGAGTCACATGTCAAAAAATTAAAAAGGGGTAGAAAGCTTCAAACTGAGAAAATCGCATTTGAAGTTCGCGGTCATGCAAGTACACGAGCGAGTGCGTTGTCATTCCTAATTCAGCTGTTGTGGTTCTATTTTACCTTTTGATGTATTCTAAACCCTCTCCCAAGTCGCGCTTATTGTCGATATTGTCGAAGATATTTCTTGCAAGTTGTTTATTATGGTTATCGCAGCATAATCCGAGTATTTAGTAGTGTTTCGTTGCGGCGATCCGATCGATTCTACTTGTTTACGGCTAGCGAGTGCGCACTGCGCATGCGTTCGCAGTTTTAAACCAATTAGGGGACCGCTATCAGCTGTGCCTGACAACTGGTGACGTTTCTTTACAGATAGGTATCTCAGTTAAACGTTCGTATTGGCTAAAATTCAGACAGTGGACATGCTGGGTTTTCCCGTAGTACCAAATATGTCCGCCATGCGGCAAGGGAAACCCCGAAGAATGCGACTCGAAAAAGTGCGATTTATCGGTTTTGTTTTACGAAATTCATGCGTGACATGTTACGTTGCCTTTCTAAAAAGGTAGTAAAATGTACTCAATAGTAACATAAGTGGCAAATATGCATTGACAGTTGATAGAAAAGACATTAAAGTGTGGTTTGGTGACGAAAAGTCAAAATCGTTAAATATCGCCGGGCAATGTTTATACGGTGTTTTCTCGAAATCAAGTTTGCTGACATGTGACTCATTTCGTTAGAACAGGTCACATATGTTTGTAGTTGACAACCTATCTACCAGAAGAGCAAGGACATTGCACAGGGCGCTGCGCTAAGTCCTGTTTGGTATAGTTTTTATAAAGACACTTATAATCTTTTACCTTCCTCCGCTCCAGTTGCATTTGCCCACTGTTATATAAGATAGATAAAAAACAATAACATTGCGCATGCGCTATGATGTGTAGATGATCTACATGAGTAACGTGAATAATGTGACCCAAGCGGCCTACGTGCAGAACGTGATGATGATAATTGACCATAACATTGACCTTTGCTTTTTAAAAATACGATACACGTATTTTTTGGGGTATTAGTCCACGACATATCCGTCAGATGGGTCCACTTGTTCCTTGACCTAGTTTATAGTTCACCACATATCCAGTAGGGGGCGCTACGTGACCTTGACCCCATTTTAAACATAAGACGCACGAATTTGGATCATACTAGTTCACGACCTATCCGCTAGACGACGCCACCAGTTCACCAACTATCCGCTAGGAGGCACTACATGACCTTTGACCTTCTACCTACCGGTGGAATTCCACCGCGCCAAGCATACCACGATCTTTACCTACATACTACTGATATATATATATATATATATGTATATGTATACTTATCCACGTACACTCATTTGTATGACAACGGGTTGGGTGATCCTAGCAAATTTTGAGAAATATATATATATATATATATATATATATATATATATATATATATATATATATATATAAGTAGCTCTGTATATGTTCAGTGTTAATTTAGTTACTGCAAGCCATATATACATTTTGTTTTCATTTAGCAAGCTACTTTGGTTTACATGCAGTAACACAAGTTTTAGAAATATCTATTATCATGTACATGTTTAATTGTATCATTTTGGACACATGTCGGATTGCCTACTGTTTAATTGGATTATCTTTGTTGTAGTAATTGTGTGTGCATTGGGGTGACATAGGTTTATAAGTATTTGTTTAATACTAGTATGTCAAAGTCAAGTTCTGAAAGTCATCATGTAGAATAATGTTTTTTGTCGGTAGGACGTGATATGGTATAATATTCACGACGGACCACTAAGCTTAATATAATGTAGCTTTCGAAATATGTACATGGAAAGTTTTTCTGGAAATACAACATACTTACATAATGGAGTGTTGAATAGACGTTGTTGTGATTACTACGTTTTAGTGTAGTGTAAGGACATTTCCGATGCTGTCAGTCATTTACATGCAGAATTCTATGTTTGATGTCTAAGGATGTAACGATAATTTTAAATAAACATGCTTTAACTGATTATTTGATCATTCGAATGACGTGTTTGGGTACACATAGGACATTTTGCATCGCGCACGCACTCACGCACGCATTAAGGCGTACATGCGTACACATACACACAAACTGGCACGTATAAACACATACCTCATATACACAACGCACGCAGAAAAACCACACACACGTAGGCACGCAAGCATACAACCACGCATTCCTAACATGTCTCAACCACAGTTTTTATTACAAGCCAACACAACTGCTAGACTATGTTATACCAATAATACAATAACACTGACGGACGGACGGACGGACGGACGGACGGACGGACGGACGGACGGACGGACGGACGGACGGACGGACGGACGGACGGACGGACGGACGGACGGACGGACGGACGGACGGACGGACGGACGGACGGACGGACGGACGGACGGACGGACGGACAGGGCTTACAGACATACAGACACATGATTGCTCATTTGTAATTAGCAGAGAAGACGACGCAGGCCGCCCGGTTGCGCTTGCCGATGTGCTTGAGCTTGACGGTTGGGCGTAGCACTGACGTAATCGCGTGTAAACATTTACTATACATGTGTGTGATATGTCGTTAAACGCGATAAAATGTTTAGATATATAGAATAACATATTTTATTAATAACGGTATAGAAATGAACTGTGTTGTACGCATACTTGTAGGACTAGTGATCAGCACATTTGACATTTATTCCTAGTAAAAGGGGATGTGAATTGCCCAAACATAAGAATATACCATTTAGAGGATATGCGACCAAGGTTTATTTTAAATATTTTAAACCTGATATCATATTCTTTTCGCGCAAAAATGTCTGTTATTGAAGTAAATCGGAGAAATCGATAATTCACATCGCAAGAGTAGATAGTATCTAGTCAAACCGAATGCAGCTTGAGCGAAGAATGGCGGCGCCCAGTGGTCAATGATATGCAAGTTTGATTTTTTAAATGTACCGTGGCTCCATGCTCAACCAATCATGATCACATCTTCTCTAAATTGCATATTCTTATGTTATGGCAATGTTTGTGCAAGCGATTCAGCTCCTTTTTAAACATAACGCACCATATGACATGATCTGGTAGAAATAAGTTAATTTTACATGAAATACATCAATGATATAGACCTGTTAGACACATGTTAATAAAACAAGACGTGCATGCTATCCCAGGAGCCGCATTAGTAGGTCATTTGAATCAAATGTAATTTCTTTTCGGGAAATTGATTCTTTTTCGAGGAGACCATAACTCAGTGAGAAGCTAAATAATTCGGCAGATGAAAGCAGCGGGTGTTTGATCTGACGTCTTCTAGCGTGGTTAAATAAATGGACGTGGATAGTTATGTTGGTGACCAATCTATTATAATTCTTAAACAATGTCTTGCTTCGATTAATTTCGTGCAGCCTTCTTGAGACATTATTGTGTTAGTAGAAAGTATGCCTTTGCCAACGATGTTGATAACGGTTAAATATGCGAATTACGTTAGTGTTGACACATCACATCTTCTAGAGCAAATAAAACTGCATACATTAGACACTTTAACAACTTTCCGTTATGTTACTGTTATAAAAATGATCTTTTGAAACCAGAATTCTAACAACATATACGGCAAAAACACGCAATTTTTTCTAATCGCTTGACCGAGCAACTTGGATACATCAATTACTGCGATGAGGATGACAATTGCGGGATGGTTCTCATAGTGGCGGTATTCCCCGATCTTATCCACTACTTAAGTTATTTATTGCATATCTGTGGTATTTACTTAGTAAACATATTGCTTTTGAGATCAGAATATATTCAATATTGATCAATTAAATATTCGGGGGCGTTATTTGTATTCCGGAAGTAGACCAAGTAACACACCCTACTGGCATTACAAAAAGGTGCGATCATGTGTTTTCAATTTACCTTTTGTCACGGAACTATGGTTTCTGCAGTAGCTACTCCGACGCTTTAGACTGTAACTCCTCCTTATGTCAGATCAGTTCAAACTATTATACAATTCCGCCAACATTTAAAAACGTACCTACGTAACCATGTTTACACACTGTAGCTTCTCGGCGTTTCAAGACAACTGCCGTTTTGTATCGGGAAAGTAACAACCAAACGACAACACACATGTATACTGGTTAGACCACTGCTTTTGTTAGTTAACCCAAATGAATCTTCACAGGAGTGATGATGTTGACCCACTACGCAGAACTCCCATATCTGGACGAATATTATCAATTATTATTTGAGTTTCGAAAATGTTTTATTTCTTATGTAATATGAACTCCTGCACTCCTGAGTTTTCACGAAATTTGCGGTCACTGGGAATTGTTCAGGGGCGGTCAGTCTATCTTCGATGAAGACAGACAGTATCGAGATGCTGTTTAATGTTTTATCAAAAAAGAACAAATCACAGGAACGCCGTGTATAAAATGGTAAGCAACTGAACAATTTCCGAACGACCACATGACATCCTGGGGAATTCAAACAAATTAACCATGTTTAGATTCTTGGCAATTGTAGCCGGTATGACCTAATTTGCAATCGCACCAGTAGAGTCCACTTTTCACAAATATCATGCAACGTCCACCAAATTGGCATGGATTTGGGTTGCAAGCAGGAGGCGGGTGTTCACAGTACATTCCTTTGTAACCTGGTTGGCATAAACAGTGGGTAAATTCACCATAGTATCCTTTGCAAGATCCACCATTCTGACATGGATTTGGATGGCAGCCACGAACCAGTATGGTACAATTCTTGCCTGTATAACCGTAACAGAAACAATAGCGGTCTCCAAAATAAACACCACACCAACCCTCATTTTTGCAAGGATTTGGAATACATTTACGAGGCGGCCGAGTGCAATACTTTCCCGAATACCGTGCAATGCACTTGCAATACCAGTAACCCCTATATTTTTGGTCATTCATGACGCAAGTTCCATAATTCTTGCAAGGGTTTGGATAGCAGGGCGTCGCAACACCAGTTTCGGTGCAACGCTGTCCAGAGTAACCATGGGAGCATATGCAGTAGAATCTTTCTCCCCAGCCATATCCTGTCAACTCGCAATGCCCACCATTTTGGCATGGATCTGGAGAGCAAGTACCTGTACAAATAAAAAGAACCAATAAGGCAGGCATAACCATGTCTATCAGTTACCAAATGGTATTGTTTCAAGTTAGGATTGGGGGTCAATTATTTCGATATATACGCAAAATGCGGGGAAGAATTTCCGGATTTATGACAATAAAATAAATGTTGTGTTGTTGACATTTCCGTGTAGAATAATTATTTAATTTGCCTTCTATGTACGTTATGATACAAAAATAAACACTTTTCTGTCATAAATAGTGACTTGTGTGATGTCCATCATGGCTAAGTTTTAGTTTTTTGTCAAATTAAGCGTGAATAATCGTAGTTTGACTGCTTTTCGAAGATCGACTGCATGCCGTAAAAATTATCAAATCCATCATGGCGGGTACCTGGGGAATCCCCTGTATTCGCGGTGCCTCGTTGTCCAAATGAAATTAAATTATCTCCGAAGGTTTCCGAGTAATCACGACTACAACCGACCCCCAAAACCAGCATAACAGACAAAGGAATGAGACTCCAGAGACGATTGGCTGAATGACACCACGTGGCGCTGATTGGTTGTCTTTACATTCAATTTGTGCGACAATTTCCTCCGTGTTTTTGATCTTTCTACAAGATATTATGCCGTTTGGCCGTAAGGGAACGAGTGGTGTCCGTCAGTCAAAGCATGGCTTTGCATTGTATATATATATATATATATATATATATATATATATATATATATATATATATATATATATATATATATATATATATATGCATTAGAACTATGTCGCTCTGATTATTGTTCTACATTCACACTGTTTACATAAATAGCTGATCATCCAGGGCATCTCCAGGCACTGTCAAGCTGTCAGGTCATAGACAGTACCAAAGCTATTTCTGCATAGTATGTTATTCAGTAAACATTTATGTAAGTTTGCATGCACTTGAACACGTTATATTATGTAATACAATTTTATTTATAGTATCTGCAAGTTGTCTGCTAATCAGTCAACTGTTACAGTAATATCTCATACATAAAAATACAGTAAATGCATGGTGAAATTAGTGTTATCAATGTTGAAATACATTTTTTATTATATTTGCTTTTAGGCATCACCTCGGAGAATGTCTGCCACAGAACGGAAGTTTGGTTACGTGAAAGTCCTGAATGAGCTGGGGATATCACACTTCCCGACTGAGGACGATACTAACGAGACTTCGACATTGATGATCCGCACTGCTAAGCTTCCTGCACTTGTCGAATCTATGCCATGCAAGTCTTGCAGAAAGTGCTCCGTCACCATTCGAGTGGTCAACTGTGAGCTTGGCATGGTGTGTTGTTTGAAGTGTGTTTGCACCAGCTGCGGTGAGGTGAACGGCTCAACCAATACGACAGAGACTATTGAAGATTCCAAGTCGCATGTTGTGGTCAGGTCTGCAGTCTCTGCGACAATGGACATGGGTGTCGGCCATGCCGGACTCGTGAAATTCTGCCGGTACTTGGACATGCCTCATTCGACGTACCACTCTCACGTGAAG
This sequence comes from Ridgeia piscesae, assembly GCA_025642075.2. Lineage (NCBI taxonomy): Eukaryota > Metazoa > Annelida > Polychaeta > Sabellida > Siboglinidae > Ridgeia > Ridgeia piscesae. The sequence goes on along the minus strand of JAODUO010000014.1, from coordinate 907,824 downwards.
ATCATCACTGCTGCGAGCATTCAAGTGGCGAATGACGTTATCTGCGATGCTGCAGAGACTGTTCGCAGTGTGCATCAGGAACTTGACCCCTCCATTGACACATCCGATGTCATGGACCTCACTGTCAATTTTGATGATTCGTGGATGACCCGAGGCCACAATTCCCTCTATGGCATCGGGTGTGTTGTGGAGGTGGTAACAGGACTGGTCATCGACTTTGCCATCGTCTCCTTGTACTGCCACATGTGTGCATGTGCCGCATCCCGCTATGGTGGCAAGCACACCAAAGACTTCAGACGCTGGCACAACATTCACAACGACTGCAACATCAACTACGCTGGCTCTTCTGGTGGAATGGAGGTGGAAGCAGTCAAAATGTTGTGGACACGCTCCGTGGAAAAGGACAACTTCCGCTACACGACTGTGCTCTCCGACGGTGACTCCCGAACCTACAAGCGCCTGTGTGACTTGGATGTGTACGATGGCATCGAGATAAGAAAAGAAGAATGCTTGAATCACGTAGGCTGATGCCATGCGCAATGCAGTCTTCGCCTCGTTCTTCCACGCCATCTCAACGGATGAAGACCCTCACCATGACCGCTGCCCAGTTGGCGCAGGCAAATGGTGCTTTGTCCAGAAAGCATGTGCAAAGGGAGAAGAGCCAGGATCGCACAGAGACAACATCAAAACCCCTCTGTCCAGAGATGTTGCTGAGGAAGTGAAAAATGTGTATATCCGTCTCGGCCATCCAGATCTGCTTCGTCGATGTTTGACAGGAGGCACACAGAATGCGAACGAAAGTTTGCACGCAAAGGTCTGGACAAAATGTCCGAAGACTGGCATCGTCGGATTGCAGCGCGTCATTGCAGCCACGTGCTATGCCACTGCAGAATTAAATCAGGGATTTGGATCCGTAGTAGCACACAGCTATGCAGCTATGGGAATGAAGGTGGGCAGCCACACAATGGCATCTGCAGGCAAGGCAGACGCTAAACGGTTGCGGCAGTCGATTCGGCAGGTGGAGGAGTCCACAAACGCTGCTCGTCATGCACGGAAGGCTACACGAGCAAGAGCCCAAGATGAGAGCTATGAAGCTGGAGGATTATAGGGTGTGTGTTAGACGTACTGCATAGTGTGAACTGCAGTGGTCCCATTTCATTGTACTGTAGATTTATGTGCTGTGCTACACATGCATTTTGTCTGTTTCAAATATGTTTTTGTGAGATGTGCAGCTGATTACACATATTAGTTTGCAATGCAAATGTTCTTACTTGTTTTCTGTTTTGTAGCTCGAAACATTAATTACATGTGTGAAACGTTTCATCTATCTGCATGAGTTTTTAGTTTTTTATAATTGATATGTCAATGTACCAAAACTTTGAATGCGATTTTCTCAGAAACATGTTTTTCCGTTTCCGTTTTGAAACTTTGCACACAGTGACTTGATTGTGTGAACTGTGTAATGGTAAGAACAGGTTTTTGAAAATGTGTCTGGATTTTTATATAAAGAACCATAAATGCAAGTGAACCCCATATTTCCGCACCTTTACCTTTGTAAAATCTGCCAAAAAAAGGTTTTTGGACAATTGAAAAAACATTACCCCACTACAACTGTAGTATGTGTAGTATAAGCAGACAAAATTTGGGTCATATATGTTCAGTAGTTACTGAAATATATTTTACGAATATTCTAATCTAAGATGGCCGCCATAGCGTGGGAAATTCCTGCGGGAATAGTCTGAAACAAATTCACATATATTTTGTTATCATAAAGCATAATCTCTGAAAGTTCCAACACTCTAAGTTAAATAATATCGAAATGAAAAACAAAATAAAAAACTAACCACTGATCTCCACATATCACGGGTATACATGGTATAAGGGCCATTCTACAAAGAAAACCTGACAGTTGGCGTTGGAAATGCAATTTTCTTCGTAGTCTTTGATTTCCGTTAAACTTGGTAGAAATAACATGTATACTCTGATGGATGAATAATCAAAATATTTTCATTTAAATACGAGAATTCACCAAATGGCAGCAATATAATTACAAAATGTTATTCTCGCGTGTTATGTCCGGTACCAAGGTTTCATGCTCGTTTAAACGTCATTAATAAATATTTAATAAACATTATATTTGAAACATGATGCTTTTGTTCGATATGTATGTTGTTCTTCTTCATGCAAACGATGAATTATATTTATTTGTAAACGTATAAACCCTGAAAATGTGGTTGTGTTCATGGAATGTGATTCCATACGGCTCGAGGTTGTAATTGTCATGATATGTCAAAACTTGTAAATGGCCAACAACATATTATTAAATTATTTCTTTTACGCATAATGCTTTTCACTTATGTCGCATACATCATATATTCCATCGGTAATGATAAGATTTTCCCGCTTTTGTCTGGATGACATTAAAGTTTGGTATTGGGCGTAACAATAATCGTCATAGTTTGGTATCGGGCGTAACAATCGTACGACAATTCGGTAAAAACAAATGTATATATTCGCAAACTCCGCCTGTTACTATTTCCGAACTGGGGTCATCGGACCATAACATGGCTTTGCTTAAACCCAATGCGAAAAAAATCAGTTGTAATTAATGCTAAGCAATTTGAAGGAATTAGTGGAACGTCCACAAGAGACGTTATTGTTGAACTGGTTCATATGTGGTATAAAGCGACAGATAAATTGAATTCTTATATCAGAGTTGTGATGCTAGACTTTAGCAAAGCGTTTGATCTTATTAATCATCATTTGTTACTAGATAAGCTATGGGCATGGTGCGAAATAAGTTCGGACTCGTGCGGGACGAGTAGTTTTAGAGCTCGGACTAGTACAGTTTTAGTAGAGTAGTCCGGTCGGACTAGCTATTACTTTAAGTAAAACAATATACCAAGATGATAGAGCATTCATTCCAATATATATATATATATATATATATATATATATATATATATATATATATATATAATTATATATATATATATATATATATAATATATATACATAATACTAATTGGTTTTACTAGTCCTTAGACATTATTAATATTAATTAAACATATTATATATATATATATATATATATATATATATATATATATAATATGTTTAATTAATATGTAATAATGTCTAAGGACTAGTAAAACCAATTCAGGTTTAGTCATCTATAAGTCAGTTAGTCCGACGGACTACCAGCTCGCGAAAAGTATCGTGCGCCCTGTATGGGTATGGGTTGCCCGCACATATTTAAAGATGAATGGCAACCTTTCTATTAGACAGAGAGCTCAACGATTAAAAATAGGAAATGAATATTCCCATTCTGATCATCCCAAAGGTGGAGTACAGCAAGGTACATTGTCTGGAGCTAAATGTTTCTTTGTTTACATAAATGATTTAAGAATGACTGTTCCATTATATAAGTATATAGATGGCAGTACGTTAATTGATATATGCGACAGAAAGGGTGTATCTGTTATACAAGAGTCGGTTGATATTGCTGCTAGATGGACAGAACAGAATGACATGAAAATTAATTAGGAAAAATCAATAGAAATAATCATTAGTTTTGCACAAGATGACACTTTCTGAAGCACTATCCCGAATATAAAGATTGATTGGAGGGATATAGCACAGGTTTACCATGCCAAACTGTTAGGTGTGGCATTTCTCAATTTCTCAGGATCTGACATGGAACAAACACGTGGAAAAATATTGTGAAAAAGGCCGGTAAACGATTGTACATGTTATATCAGTTAAAGCGTGCATGGATTACACAGAAAGATCTGGTCAGTGTATATGTTATAGTGGTGAGACCAGTTTTAGAATATGTATGTCTTGTATGGCACACTAACTTGCCCCAATATTTGTCTGACAATATTGAAGTTACACAAAAAGGGCATTAAAATGTATTTTTCCTGGATTGTGTTACGCGGAGATACCTAGATGTGTTAACCTGGATACGTTGAACGTAAGTCGGGACAGCATTTTGTCAAAAATATTTTGATAAAATTAAAGTCGGTACACATAGATTAAGTTATCTGCTTCCCAACAAAAGACATACCCAATATAATATTAGATGAGACAATGTGTACCCGTTACCAGTTACTAGAACGAATAGATTCCGTAACTCCTTTTTACCGTGGGCTTTATACAAATGCCAGTAAACAAGTCTATTAATACGGTATGATTTGCGGTATCACGTGTAATTATATTATATGATGTTTTGATGCGTTAATTGTATTTTATTGTATAATGTCAATCAAACTCAGTTGAGTTGCCAATAAAACTGGTGTTATTATTATTAAGTAATGTGTACTTAATGCGTTAACACATAGACTACAACAACACGTCTTTTTAACGGGCAAACATGTCCCCAAAATGTGTTAGTGTTAGCATCGTAACAGCAGCCTTTATAACAGGACTTGTCTCTGACATAGAGATAGGGTCCTTTCTGTGTGTGTTCTTGATGTTTGGCACTCAGTACTGTTGCCATCTATCCATCTGGCTTTTCGCCTTGCGAACGTCACTCCCTGACACCAAGAAATAGTTTATATTGCTAGAGATATCTTCATGGGCCCACTTGAAATAATCTCCTGCGCAGTCTATCACTGTGACTTGCTTCTTCTTGATGGTCACCTCAACACCTCTTTTTGAAACGCCACCCACTCCTTCACAGGGACCTTTTCCATGGCCGGCCTCGAAGTACAACCAATCAGCTGTGATGTGAAACATGCTTTGAGTTTCAACGTGTTTCAACAGCATGATCATGATGAAGACGTTTCTATACTGACTCGTTGGCGAATAAGATAATGAATATGTCGGATGCTTGGGAGATCTTTTTCAGAATGGATATGAACTGTTAAAGTATAGCAAAGACGGAGCTTGCATTGTGTGGTCTATCATCCTCATCGTCTTCACCCTGAATGGTCCTCTTTTAATGCACCACAATTGGATGCAGTGTAACAGAGTTTTTGTTGAAGTAAGCGGTCTGGATTTCTTCACCGAACACATTTTCTGCAAAGTCTATTTGCACAGTGCACGTGTCCACGTTAAGGTTATACTTGATCTCTTGATCACCACAGCGTACTCATTCGTAACGAGGTCTTTGTGTTTGACAAAGACCGGATACTCACGGGATAACTTGAGTCCTGAGTCCAAAAAGAGATCTTCTTGCAACCGTTTTCCATCTGGATTCGTTTCCATTATGACAGATTGACTGGATCTGTTATGTTATGCAGTAGTGCATCGACGTCTTTCGTTTCATACTTCTCCACAAAGTGGTCAGGATCAACATCGTCAAAACGTGGAAGCACCTTATCCAGTGCTTTCTATTTCAGAGCGAAGTTTGCCTCAAATACAAGCCGTTGCCCTTTCATAAGCAGAGCTAGAGCTTGGCATCGGGCGTAACACATTTAGTTAAATGCTCCCATTTTTATGTAACGTGTTTTATTTAAATTACAACAATTCAGGCATCTAATAAATATTATTATTTACTCATCTATACATTATACATTTGAAAGTAGTTATGTTCATTATTTTGCCCTCGGTTGTCATTAGAGCTTGGTTTCGGGCGTGACCAGTTAAAGTATGGCTGCTTGATTAATAGCACAACATTAGAATTTACATATATTATAATAATGATCGTTATGAAACAAAAATTTCCATAAATAAATTCAATATATACGGCTTCCATGACGATATTAACCGTTAAAAATAATTAATTTGGAATATTAGCATGTGGGAGACGAAGTTTGATATCTGGCGTAAAAATAAAATGGGCCTATTAGCAAATGATGGTTTGTCGGAATAATTAATCATGGAAGGGGATTACAATACAGTGTAGATTTGTACCAAGAAATAGAAAATTTACGTACTTGGCTGTTTTTGTCTATTCTAGCAGGAATTAGCATACCTTCTATTTAGAAATAATAGGAAATTTACACATGGCCTGAAAGAACTCGCCGAAACGAATTCAACGATGTTTCTAATTTACATGTGACGTAAAAAATAAGAAACTTATAATGCGTGGAAAATTTAAACCAAAGTGTCAGACTTTTTTGTGGAATGGTCCTAAAGAGTCCTTGCACCTTTGAAAAACCCAGATGGTTCAGTTAGAACTCGGAGAGAGAGCATCTTGTCACCCCGTCACATACAATTTCGCACAAAAGCTTGATGTCACTCTTGTTATATTGTCTTTAACCTAACCTTAATCTTCAACTTAAACCTGACCATGAAATTATTACATCTTATTAAATCAAACCAAGTGTAGAAAAGCGTTTGTTCATGGATGGGTAACAACACATTCCTTTCCTAAATTTCAGCGTAATCATGCCCAACAACACGTTTTGGTTTAAATAAATATCTGTGGTCCTTACGATCAAGTGAAAAATATAACTTCCTGTCCCTATACGTAGTTATACGTAATATTAATTATTACGAAGTTGACTTTCACGACAGATGTATAATAGTATATTTAATTTTTGTTTTATTAACGCCATCTTGAGAACACCTGATTGAATAAAGAAAATGTGTGTGGAATTGGAGATGGTACATAATATAATCACATATAATCAACATCTAAAAGTGATTTGTATTATAACTTTGTGTGCAGCATAGATTATCTACTTACTTAAACACTTGGGAAGACGCGGGCAATATTCCCAGTATTTGTTTGGATCCGTTGTGTAGCACCACGGCCTTTTTCTAAATGGGCACTTGTGTGGATTTGGAGACCATGGGTTACGGCAGTAGTTGCCAGGTCCGCCCATTGCGCATTGATGATAATGTGGCTGAAAGACGAGAAAGGTAACAGTAAACTACACGGTTGACCAAGTGACCAAGTGCTTCTTTGAAATAAGGTGAGTCGAGCTGGTCGCACGAAGCGGTTTTCTGACAGGAGCCAGCAGTTAGCGACGTAGCAAAGCCACCCTGTAATAAATGCACTGGTCCGCACATTCTGATATTCTGATCAGATAAATATGTCGTCTGCCGAACTATACAACAGTTGACCATCATTATGCACGTAATTTTGTCTGCAAGGTTGTTTTTTTCGGTTATATTGTTATAATAACGGCCAGTAGAGGTGTACACAGTTTGAAAGTAGATTAATTATTTTGCTTTGAATTCGTTTTAATAAGGATCGTTGTATTCAATCTTACCCATTTTGTAGTCAGAACAACATCTGATCAATTCTACATGAGCGAGCAAAACGGTACCACTCAAACCACATCCAAAACACAAAATTCAATGGCCACTAGCATTTTGATGGCACGTTTAATGAACAACGGTCTTGGTACCGTTTGAAAGATTACCCGTTCGGTTATTCACATCTACGTTTTCACGATAGCTAACCGCTATAAACTCTGGTTATGTCTTAGACACTGTAAACTGATGTTGATCCATCGACATATTCACCCGTCAACTGATTGAGGCTCCATTGTCTTATTTCAAGTTATGAAATGCGCCCACTTTCTAAAACTGTGACTCTAATATCGATGTTGGTGCATGGGACGTTACCATCACGTATATCATGCAACCCACGGAATCAATGTCTATCCTTTGTTTTCGTTGGTTAGCATACGTACGTACTACGATGTCACGCTGACATCGAGAATATTGAATCTGAGATGGATGAACCCTGTTATATTGATGCGCCACTCAGCATGGTGACTAAGGATTTAGGAGTGCAATAGAAGTTAGCTGATTTGTATTATTATTAATTTAATTGCTGCCAAAGCACGATAGTTTCAACCCAGTTAAAAAGATTATGAAGAAATAAGGAACTCGCACATCTTAAATACGTAAATCTGACTCCTCTGTGAGATAATTTAGAACCTACATAAAAAACCGAAACGATTGTTGATCCATTTATTCGTTATACTAACACGCTAATTATGTTTTCTTTATTTATACAAACAGATATGCGCATTCCACCGACCACCAATTTATTGCGTCGCGAGACTCCCGTGCAGTCGAAACACAAACAGGTGTCACTATCAAAAGAGCGTCACTGTCCATACATTGGCCGCCAGGTTAGTTTCGTAACTGTGTCGATGATCAACTTAAAAGAAAACGTCCAATGTATGTTTAGCTAAATGATCATAAACATATATTTAAAACAGTGTTTCTATCCACATATCCGTCTGGTTTCAACGGGTCGACACAAACGGTATCATTTAGAACGGAACGGTCGCCGGGGCGTTTGCGTGTGTTGGTCCTACATCAGGTAATTAAGTAACTAGGTAAGTAAGTTTTAGTTCACAACGCAACATGTACAAAAACAAAACTAAAGTATACATTAAATTGTTAGCGTGTTGCATTGCATGGATGTCACTTGGCTAAAAGTCGCCTTCCAGTGACTCCATCATCATTTAAAATAACCATCATTACTATAGGTATATACGTATTTGTAGTTTTACAACAAAATACAACAATAGAATTGTCAAAATCAAATTAAACAAATTGTCAGATATCAGCAAGTCTGTACTACTAAACATGAATATATAAAGTAAGTAGTTTGTTACTGTTGCTGGTAATATCTGACAACGATCTGAACAATCTGAATCACTTGTTGAATATAAATGAGTATAATTATGTATGAAATAAAAGAAAGCATGGAATAGCTGTCAAAGCTGTCAAGTTGCGCTCAGTTCAAAACATTAGTCAGTTTAGAAAACTACCGAAAACATGTTTGTTTTTAAACTAATATTGCCAGAATATATTTTATCGCATTATTTTAATATCTACTCAAAGTAGTTTCTAAATACTTTATTTGAATGTACAGAAACTAGGGTGTTGTCTTATTAACTTTTAATTACAACTTGTTATTTATTTATATACGTATGCATGTATTTCTTTCATTTTGCTCAGTTTACAAGACTTTTATTTTATACGTTTTAATGCTCTAACATTAACTATTTTGTATTGTTTTTATACAATTTGTCTTGTTACTTTACACTTGTTTGTCGGAAAATAGCTCAGATGAGCTAACGTTATGAAATGCATATGTAAACCGACGGTAAATACAGCTTCTTGTATCTTCTATTTAGCTCTAATATGTGCGATGTTGGTGTTATATTTATGTTTTACCCACCAGTGAACGGGGAATTATCCCCGGATTTGATGGTGTTTAAATATAGTTTTATTATTACTATCATCTCAACATCCGAGATTAAGTTAAACAAACTTTTGTAGCTCCAGTGCTTTGAATGGACTCCGGTAGGGTGTCTGGAGCTGTGTTCAGCGAGCGTCTGCGCGAGCGGACACGTTTGTTCATGGGGCACAAACTTGCATCTGGATTATTCGTCATGCCATCCTGGAGGTACTGGCGTCATCTAACGCCGTAGATCAATAACAAAGTCAGGGTCGGTGTTTCATTCGCTCAACCAGGTAGCAAACCACTCGCCGCGAAGAAACAGTTGTTTCCCGTACACCATGTCAGCTGTTGAACAGCTAATGTCACCTTTTCTTAACTGCAAAAACAGCTTTTATATAACGTGATTTTTTCAAATTTCTCTGCTCCTTCATAAATTGATGAGACCAAAATATACTGCGAGATCACAACGAATTATTAACAATTATATCAGCTCTATCATTCAAAACGTTCAATGGAAATACAGGTAATACATGTTATATGTATACATATAGCTAACGGTTTTTTCTTTACAAAAATATCTACTACTGCATCATAGGCATGTTATCAGTTTTGAGGCGCTCAGAGGCACTGACAACAGTGACGACACCAACATGCTGCTGACCTGGTGAACATGATTGAGCGGTTTTTTAAATACGAGTTCGTTTTGTTAATTAATAGCAGATAATAGTTACTATATATATATATATATATATATATATATATATATATATATATATATATTTTATATATATGTATATATATACTTTGTATATTATATATATATTGTATATATATATATTTTATATATATGTATATATATACTTTGTATATTATATATATATATTGTATATTATATTATATTATATTATATTATATTATATTATATTATATTATATTATATTATATTATATTATATTATATTATATTATATATATATATATATATATATATATATATATATATATATATATATATATATATATATATACAAAGTTTGCTTGCCGCCACCGTGTCTAAACTTGGGCAATTTCTTTCACCCTATTTGCCTGCCCCTTAAAGGGGTGCTAAGAATCTCTAGTTCAAAAAGAGCCCCCGAAAGAGGGTAAGTAGACTAACGATAGCGACCTACAACGTCAGAACTGTACTAAGAGATGAACACATACAAGAACTCGAAGAACTTAGGGAAACCAGGTTTGTATGGGATGTAATAGGGATCTCCGAAGTAAGAAGACCAGAGGAATGTTTGACTACTTTACAAAGCGGCCACCTACTATACCTTTCTAAGGCAAACAAAGGCCAAGCAGGAGTAGGCTTTCTCATAAACAGGAAATGGAAAGACCACATAGTGAGGGTAAACAGCATCAGCCCCAGAGTAGCAGAACTTGTTCTGTGCATAACAAAGCGCTACAAACTAAAGCTAGTGCAAGTATATGCAACAACAACATCAAACTCCGACGAAGACATCAATGACTTATACAACGACGTCGATGAGACTTTAGGGAAACCAAACCACTACACGATAGTGATGGGAGACTGCAATGCTCATATAGGGAAAAGAACAAACCTTATGGAAACGGCAACGGGCAAATGTGGGCTCGGATTGAGAAACGAAAGAGGCGACACCTTGGTAGAATGGGCAACATCAAGAAAGTACAGAATCATGAATACTATGTTCCAGAAAAAAGCAGGGAGGAGATGGACGTGGAAAACCCCAAAAGGGTGTAACGAAGACCGAAGTTGAGTACTTCTAACAAACAGGCCAGACATCGTCACAGATGTAACAGTCATCAACCAAGTCAACATTGGAAGTGACCACAGACTGGTTATGAGCAACATCAAACTGGACATAGAGATGGAAAGGAAAATATTGATGACCAAGAGACCACATAAAGAAGATCGAATTTACACTTGAATTAAGAACCCGATTCGAGACACTACAAGAACTAGACGACATCGACACCATGTGCGAAACCATCCAAAAGAAAGCAAGAGAGGACATCAACGAAATACAATCATGAGATCGTACGAGAAACGATCATGGCATCAAAGAGCCTGAAGAAATCCGAAGAACGCAGATGCTAGGCCAAGACAGACTGATCACACTCTTGGACAAGCAGGGTAGAACAATCCGTGATCAAGATAAGATCATAGAACGAATAGAGGAATTGTACACCAAGCTACACAAGAGTGAACAGAATACCATAATCCATATTGACCCAAAAGAGGCACCAGAGATAACATCATGGGAGGTGGAAGCAGCACTACGAGTTACAAAGAATGGGACAGCAACAGGCAACGACCATATAAATATCGATACATTGAAAGCAGGAGAAGATACCATCTCGAAGACACTTCCTAAGCTGTACACTAAATGCTTATCCGAACGACAAATACCCACACAGTGGAAGAACACTAAGATGATGATAATCTTCAAGAAGGGAAATAAGAAAAACTTCGAGAATTACAGACCGATATGTCTACTATCAAACATCAATAAAGTACTCGCGAAAGTACTAACGAAAACGCTAGAGAAGACACTCGACGAAAACCAGCCACGAGAGTAAATTGGATTCAGAAACGGATACTCAACGACAGACTACATCCACGTCGTAAACCAACTGAAGGAGAAGTGCAGAGAATATAGTACCCCACTCTGCATTGCATTCGTCGAATACGAGAAAGCCTTCGACTCAGTGCAAACTCATGCAGTACTGATATCGCTTCAAGAACAGGGGATATAAAAGATATGTACATCGAATTCCTGATGGAAATCTACACCAACAGCTCGATAACAGTCCACCTACCCAAAGAAAGCAACAAGATCAACATCAGGAGAGGTGTAAGACAGGGAGAGACCATATCGCCCAAGCTGTTCACGGCAGCATGCGAAAGCATATTCCGACGACTGACTAGGGAAACCAGAGGGTAGAAGATAGACGGCGAATATCTTAGTCATCTTTACCAGGAAAGATATTAGTATATTACCAGTACTTGAGACTAAGTTCGAAGGGAGAGTGTCTGACTATTTAGTACAACTAATTGTAACCCAAACAATGGCAGCTATGAAAATAAGAGATATGAAGGATAATAAATCACCTGGAGTGGATGGGATTCCTCACAAATTACTATTGGAAATTGTAGAACAAATCAGCATACCGCTTGCAACCGTGTTCAATTTGTCATTAGAGGAGGGAATAGTTCCGTTAGAATGGAAAGAAGCAAACATTATACCATTATTTAAAAAAGGTTCGAGAAACAAGTCATAGCACTATAGACCAGTGAGTTTAACATCGGTGATTTGCAAACTATTAGAGAGATTAATTAAAGATCACTTGGTTTATTTTCTTGTTAAAAATAAATTGATAAACCCATCTCAACATGGGTTTTTTATGTTTAACAAATATGTTATGTTTGTTGGAAGATGTCACAAAGTGGGTAGATGAGGGATCACCAGTAGATATAATCTACTTAGATTTTTTTAAACTTTGGCAAACTGCCACACCAAAGATTACTACGTAAACTAAAGGCCCATGGCATAGGAAATGGTATGATTAACTGGATAGAAAACGGCTTATTGATAGAAGACAAAGAGTAGTAGTTGATGGGGAGGTTTCAAACTGGAAAACGGTTTTGAGTGGAGTACCACAGGGATCAGTACTGGGACCTATTTTATTCTTAATAT
>JAODUO010000014.1:862500-890000 GCA_025642075.2 Ridgeia piscesae | reverse complement strand
AGGGAAATAAAGTGTAAAGCACTTTCAGCAATCACGAGGATTGGTTACTGCGCTAAATAAGATCTTACCTTTATAAATAAGCAATTAATAAAACCAGAATGTTTGTTTTGAGTGATTTAAATCATTTGATTAATGGGGTAAATCAACTGATTTAAATTTAAGAACATGTGTCAACCTGGTTATAACCAATTACATTATATACGCTAGTGTTTTATTGAATGCAGTTAACAGTCTAATTTAAATAATAACATAAATTTATATTTTGCTGTTTCTGTTAATTCATTCCAAGTAATGCCTGTAATATGACTGACAGTTCTTGACTGTTGTTGACTTGTCTAATTAGCGAGTCACCTTAATAAGCATATGACGAGTATTGTTTTTTTTTTAAACCGTCACACGGTCGTAGTTGGCATTTATTTTTATGTCATTATCTTGAAGAATTCCACCACCGGCGACTGTCTATGTCAAAAGTAATTTTTTTTACTTGTACCTGGAAACTCGAGCTGTTTCTAGAAACCAAGGTACCGGCGTTGGTTGCTAGGCCTAGGACTACACGCCGGCGATCTCGGATCTGTTGATCTAAATCCGTGGATTATATAAACATTCTTTATTTCACATTAAATAATACTATCCACACATATTGTTTACTTTAGTATATTCACATTTCTTATTACATTTAAACTTAGCTTAGGTCACATTCGTATATTATGCAGACGATGAAATATAACTGTGGGACTAAATTGTAGTCGTAACGATACACGTTAGTACTCGTGAGTGCCGAGTCGGCTTGGCAACAACAAGCTGGTTTCGGCGTGTAATTTCCTACGCGCCGCTTCACCTTCCAAATAAGGAAATCGTGTCCGGTTTTCCCTCTCAGTTCACCAAACATTACTTCGTCGCTGCGTACTTATATGCAAACAAATCGGCGAAAGATGGACCTGTGGCTTTGATCGAGACTTATGTTTTGATGTTCAGTGTCTCTTTGTGCTCGTCACCTTTGTAATAGGGCGTGCAAGTCTCGCGCGCGAAAACGAGGCTGGGGGCAGTTGGGGGGGGGCAGGAGGTCCATATACTCCATGTTAACATATAGGACTTTGTTTTGTTTTGGTCGTAATAATCGAACTGTCCCGAAATAACGTATTTCAGTTATATTGTCCGAAGGATTATTACAAGCAGAAGCAGTGGAACATTTTGCCGGTGACAATGATCACGGAAATCATGAATTTTAATCGATTATTATGGTGGTTGCCATGGCAATAGCGGCAAGTACTTGTGTTTGGCGATCTTGACTAATAATGAAGAGTGCCAGTTTTCGCGCAATACGACCTGTTTGGGCCAAACGTATACATGTGTTATGATTATGGGCATTTAGACAACTTGTCAGATATAAGTGCTTATCGAAACCACAACGTACAGCAATGTAAAACGCAAATCCCGTAAAAGACACATACAGCCTAGCATCGTGTCGATTATCTGCACTACGTAAATCGCTATATGCCTATGATAGTGTGGTAAACTCAATATTAAATCGGACATTTAAGATAAGAAACGTATAACACAAGATATTTATGGACTGATTTTCCTAGTATTCATCAGTCGGAAGCTACAACTGTCATCCATCGTTAGAATATTATGCTTGTGTCCAGTCCCCAATTAGTCTCGCTTAGTCCCCAATAAGCTCCAGTCGCGCCGAGTCACGCCATGTATCGTGACCCACTTGCAGGCCCTATTAGGCTTGCAATCGGCGTTCAAAAGTTACCACCGCAGACTCTTGTCGAACTTGCGGCCGGCTGATACGCCAACTTCATCATCTTTAACCCGCTTTTTCTGCAGGAATCCTTACGTGGAAGTATGTGAGAAGTAGCTTACTAACAAATATAGTATATCTATTAGCCATAGAGTGCATTAAATTGTTTAATTATGTTTGTTTTAATACGTTTGGCCCGTTTTTGCGAGAGCTATGCTGCGTCGCCTATCGACTGGCGGCTTCCGTGATTGTAAACAAATCGCCGATCAAACCAGAAAAGGCCCTCAGCGGAATGGCGGCGCCCTGTGTTGAAAGTAGCTCAGTTGAAACAAATATTTAAAATATACCGTGACGCTGTGCTTGTCAAATTATGGTGACAAGTGCTATAAATTATATGTTCTTATGTTTGGGCTGTTCAGCCGCTTCACTCCCCCTTTCACAGATGAAAACATAGTTGTGTCAATATTTTCATACCCATTCAATATTTTAAATACTTCTATCTGATCTCCTCTCAATCTCTGGTTTCTAGTGTTGTTAAACCACATTCTTTTAGACGCATTTCAATAATTTAATATTCCTGAGTTTTTGTATAATTTTGGTTGCTCTCCTTTGTATTCTTTCTAGCATATCAATATCCTTTTTGCGATATGGCCCCCATGCTTGTATACAATATTCTAAATGTGGCCTAACTATTGTTTTGCATGTCATGTGTGGAGGCACTTACACTTCCCAAAATTAAACAGCATTTGCAACTTCTCAGACCATTCGGTCGACTTATTAAGATCATCTTGTAAATGCTGTCTATCTGCATCACTTTTAATTTTTCAAAACATTTATTTCGTCCAAAAATATCAACACCTTGCTTGTTATATCATCATCCAAATAATTGATATACTTGTATATTAAGAATAACATTGGTCCCAGAACTGATCCCTGTGGTACTCCACTCAAAACTGATTATTTCCAGTTTGAAAACTCCCAATCAACTACTACTCTTTGTTTTCTAACAATAAGCCATTTTTCTATCCAGTTAATCATACCATTTTATGCCATGGGCCTTTATTTTAAGTAGTAATTTTGGATGTGGCAATTTGTCACAGGCGTTTTTTAAATCTAAGTACATTTTATCTACTGCTGATCCCTCATCTACCCACTTTGTAACATCTTCCAAAAACCATAGCATATTTGTTAAGCATGACTCGCTTTCAGAAACCCATGTTGAGATGGCGTAACGAAGTTGTTTTAAAAATAAAATCAACCAAGTGATCTTTAATTAGTTTTTCTAATAGTTTGCAAATCACCAATGTTAAACTCACTGGTCTATTGTTCTCTGACGTATTTCTCGAACCTTTTTTAAATAATGGTATGATGTTTGCTTCTTTACATTATAATGAAACTATTCCATTCTCTAATGACAAATTGAACACTGTTGCGAGCGGTATGCTAATTTGTTCTACAGTTTCTAATAGTAATTTGGAAGGAATCCCATCCACTCTAATTTATTATCCTTCATATTCCTTATTTTCTTAGCTACCATTTGTGGGGTTACAATGAGTTGTCCTAAATAGACTGACTCTCTCCCTTCGAACTTAGTCTCTCGTATTGGTAATGCACTAATATCTTCCCTGGTAAAAACGAACTAAAGTACTCATTTAGGTTTTCTGCCGTTAAGAATCCCTGTGTTATTATATTTCCATTACTACCTTCCAGAGGACCGACCTTATCTTGAATTTTCTGTTTATTTCGAACATACACATAAAAACTCTTGCTGTCATGTGTTATATTAAAATGTGTGTTCATAGCTTCTCTTTGAATATCTAATTTGAGCTGTAGCTTTCTTTATAAATGGTATAGTCTTCTTCACATCCAGTATGCCTATATGTCTTCCACATCATTTGCTTGTACTTAATTGATCTAATGGATTCTTTCAAAGTTATTTTTTACCATTTCCTGTTTTTAAGGGGACAAATTTATCGACGATGTAGTGAACTTCACTCTTTAAGATTGTCAAGCATTCTGTTATTCTTCAGTGTATTATTCCAGTCTATCTTTGCTAAATATTCCCTCATCTTCCTTTATTTTTTCATGTACCTTTTTTGTAAAAATTTTGGTTCCGTTCTCCTTTTACTTTGATGATAAAATATATATGGTTGTGATCACTACACCCCAGTGTAGTGATCACAACATATCTTGACATTATCAACAACTTCCTTCTGTGAGCTCAAAACTGTGTCTAACACGTACTCGCCCGTGGTTGGTTCTAATACATGTTACGAAATGAAACTATATTGTAGGAAATTTAACATCTTTTGATCCTCACTCCCAGTACTCGGTGGCGATTTTCACCGAACATGCCCATGGCTAAAATCCCCCATAATAATACAGTCCCGTTTACTCACTTTGTTTATAGCGTTTTGTACTTTCTTATTCTTTTCTATGCTTATGTTTGAACATAAACTAACCCAACAGTTAATGTTGAGTTTCCAGTAGGTATGTTACACCAGACAGCTTCTTCACATTATGCTTCTATTTCTAATTTTATTTCTTAAGCCTGGATGGATTCTTTAATGTATAAAATAACTCCATCTCCCCTTCTTCTTATTCTATCTTTCCTAAACATTATATATCCTGTCATTCCTAATTCGGCATCTGATATATCTGTGGTGGCCAAATATTCAGTTACACCTATTATGTGACGGTTAATATAATGTTATGTTTTAAGCTGCTTCTAGAAATATAATAAAATTGTATATATATATATATATATATATATATATATATATTTTGTTTGTAAATACTCACGTGAACACAAGGGAATATCGCATAACTCTAAATGCTTCCCTGGATCTGTTGTGTAGCACCAAGGCTTTGGGTGATTGCACTCCAAACTGATGCCATATCCAATAGGGTTGCGGCAGAAATTGCCAGGACCCCCTGCTCTGCAGAAAGCCGTGTGTGGCTGTGGTGAGAAACAAATGTAAAAAACAGATTTGCAATTTGAATCATTAGCCTCCACACACGGCATGTCAAAGTTTAAAGGGAAACAAAAGTCGACGCTTTGGTGTAATTTAAGAATTGTATTAATATATTTACCATTTGAGTGCTATTAGTAGCAATACATACACAACATTTTTAAAAATAGTCCCCAAACAAACATTCATTTAAAAAATATTATCGGAATTACATAACACTTTTAAATGTTGTTCTACGCCTCCTGTGGCTGGCAGGAGGATGCTTTGTGGTCAGTAACCATTGGAGATTTTGACAGAATGTTAATGAATGCTATCTCAGTAAAAACAATGTTTTGGTATAGAACAGCAGCATGTTATTAAATAAATTTAACTAACTACGTCTTAAGCCCAAACATAATATCAATATCAGTGACAGTATATTACTGTCATCGCCTGGAAGCATTTGACGGTAAAACATTGCTTTGTTCATACACACGCACGCATGCACACCATATCGGTTCATAATAGTTCCCATACAAATGAAGTTTATCTTTTGATCGTCCTGATACTATTGTGCAAACTTTCCAGTAAAATCGCCCAAGACACAGTATAACGGAAATGACGCAGTATATAATGTTTTGGATTTGATGGAATTTGTTAATAGATTAAACAATAATTGAGCTTGCAATATATACATAATGAATGTATAACAAACTAAGTAACACAACATAGACCTACGAGTATCGAGATCCAGAGCCTCTTAACACGTTTACGTGTAGAGGGGATAGCTAGACGTACCAATGTAGTGTTCAGACGTTAAGTGTTTAGATCTCGCCTCCGTTGACATTTATACTCACCTTGTCAGACCACCAATTTTGGCATGTTCGACCCGATTTTGTTTTGGTCTGGAATCCTTTATATTCTAAGCCATCACCTCGTGTTAGACACTCATATGATTCGTATGTCACTACAAAGACAAAGGCAAAAACACTGAATGATTAACAAATGAACATTTATTAAAATGTGTACGAATAGTAGGCTAGAACTATACAGAACATAGTTGCAATAATCCCTTCTTTCAGTATTACAAAACTAATGGATATGTTCATTACGTAGAAGCACTAGTTTAGTATTGAAGAAAATGTGATACAGCTATGTGACATGTTACATAGAGAACTTGCTAAATTGTGCAAATGGTTTCGGTACACAAATCATCACAATTGGTCTAAAAACGAATTGTATGTTATTCGGAAGCCGTCCATCAGATGTTAAAAAGGCAAGTTCTTATATGGCGCAGTATCCAGTCCTCAAGACCGTTCAAAGCGCTTTACACTTTACTTCCCTGACACACCTGTTCAGTCAGACACCATCTCGACTTCTCTGGGAAGTATCCAGCCATACGCTATAATTAATGTGCGATGGCTGCTCGTACACATATCCACCACTGTCTATAGTCAGGTACTCATTTATACAGCTGAGTGAACTGGAGCAATGTAGAGTGAAAAAACTTGCCCAAGGTTTTAACACCGCAGCACAGGCTTCGAACCCGGGTTCTCGTAGTCGAGAGTCCGAAGCTCTACCCCTGAGGGCCATTGCGCTCATGTTAACATTAATGGGTGCGTAACTAACGAAGAAATTACCAGACTGTGAAGTAATGTTTCTTGGAGTATTCATTGATGATTAGCTAAGCTAGAAATTACATATTAAATTGTTAGAGCAAAACTGTCGAAATTAACAGCAGTCACGTAAAAGACAAATGTTTAATTCATCAGGATGGAATGTACATATTGCATTGGTTTCTGTTCTTGCCTTATATTAGGTATTGCTGCATCGAAATATGGAGTAACACCTATGCCTCATACATTAGGTGCAATGATGTGTTGCAGAAACGAGTAGTTCGTCTGATCTGTGGAGTAACACGGTTGGAGCATACCAATGTCCTCTTTAAGCAACTGAGTATTTCAACTTGTGTAGACACAGTTAAAAATAAGGCAGCAATTGTAATCTACAAGGCATAGCTTACCGAATTACCAAACCATTTGTTTGCCAACCGTGTTTAAGGGCTTTATTCCAACAAATGGTACTAGACAGAAAGAAACTGCTTACCACACATAAATCACTGTGTATTTCTGTTTATGGACTAGAACTTTGGAATACCTTGCACGGAAACATTATCAGCAATAGAACCATACAAACATTTCAAAACCATACGTTCCATGTATGTATTACAAAGACAAATATACTGGCTAGGTACTACATCACGTATACACTGTATAATGCATCTTTCATTGGATATATAAGTGTATTGATTAACATAATGCATTTATACAACATGTATTTATACTGGTTGACCTTTTTATAAACACTCAAGATTACTTAGTTATATGTTTAAAATGTTGTATTTCTTACTAACAGGATGTGTAATTCTTAATTGTTACGGTTGGAAATAACATTACGTACTTACTTACTTAGTTGCATACCAGACAAAAAGGAAAGGCCAACCCTTTAATTTACTAAAATTCTGAGCGTTGCTGCAGTTATTTGAATATATGTATTATTTTCCGTAGTGGTTATGCATAGCCATCGAATTTGTCAAGAAGGAACCTTTAGATATTTCTAATCACGATTTTACCTTTCAGAAAAAAACATTTGAAGACCTAAAATGGGTGTTATTGCACACGAAAATGAAACAACATCTGACAACAACATTTACAAGTTAAGTTTTAAGAAGGCAAAAATATTTGGGGGCTTTCTACTTTTTGTTTTTAATATATACATGATAATGTTTGAATGAAAACAAATTAATTGTCTAGTCTTATACATTGCCAAATTGTTGAAAAAGGAACGTGGTGATGTTTTTACGATACGTATTTTGAGTGGTTATATCACAATAGATCTTTAAAAAAGGGAATTTGCTGAATTCATTTTTTTGCCTGACCAGCCACCCTAAATTGATTTGAAAAAAGACATTAAACATACATTATAAGTCATACAAAAGCAGTATGAACAGTATCAACAACATTTGTCCCTGTCACACCTTAATTCCCTATTACATTAAGGGCGGCAAATCTCTAAGAATATGTTGTATATCACTTGAACCATTAAAAATGTTATAATTCATATAAACAACAGTATTAATCAGTGAGTTAGGAGTAGCAAACATTTAGTCAATTCCGACCCTCAAAACGTGACCTCTGTCACAATGTGAAAGGCGATAGGTTTTTATTGCCGTAGCTGCTCTGGCAGTAAGCGAAAAGAAATTCTTATTGCCAGAGCAGAAATGGATTGATGGTGATGTGCATGCGCGTCCGGTTGGAGATATTATTAGCGAACACATGTCGACATAGTAATTATTTCAGATACATATGACGCCCTGGTATCATTTTTTGACTGATTTAGGAGATCGTGGCGGGTAAACAGCGATAATATCGATCCGCAGAGCTGCTCTGGCAAGAAGGGCGTAAACAATTCTTATTGCCAGAGCAGAAAGGGATTCATGGTGATGTGCATGCGCGTGTTATTGTCCGGTTGGCGATATTTTTAGCGAAAACATGTTGACATAATAATTATTTCAGATACATATGATGATTTAGGCGATCGTGGCGGGACAACTGCGATAAGGTCGATCCGCAGAACTGCTCTGGCAATAAGGGCGGAAACAATTCTTAATGCCAGAGCAGAAATCCGCAGAGCAGCTCTGGCAACAAGGGCGGAACAATTCTTATTGTCAGAGCAGAAATGGATTAATGGTGATGTGCATGCGCGTAAGGTTGGCGATATTTTCCGCTAACGCACGTCGACATACTAATTTCTTCAGATAAATATGATGCTTTGATATTATCATATTTCATTTAGTGATTTAGACGATTTTGGTGGACAAAGTTACATCACACAGTAGTTTTGGCATTACATGCGCGACAATATTTATGACTTATGGGCACCAATCTGCCAATTCATTATTTTGCATGGTACAGGAAGTTTGCCTCAGATGTAAGAACCCTTTGTTCATGAACCCTAGGTCCACCACTATTTAACATCTACCTATTACCCATTGCGGACATCTTTGATCGCCACCAGATCCGCTGTCATATATATGCAGATGACACTAAATTGTACGCTGAATGTCCGCCATCGAATCACGCAGATGCACAACGGAAAATCGACGAATACATAAACGATATTAGACTGTGGCTGGATGACAGCCATCTGATTCTAGACGAGGCGAAGATTGAAGCAATCCTTTTTCTTTCCTCCGTCGTCCACTCGCCTTCTCCGTTGCCCTCCATATATGTATGTGGGTCATCCATATCACTGTCTACTTGACAGCCGACTTGATATGTCGGACGCCGACGTACATCGCCTCTCTCATCACGCCGTACGTGCCGCGTCGCGCCCTGCGATATGCAGACCGCGCGTTGCTAGTGGTTCTCCGGTACAACCTAGAACAATATGGACGCCGCTCATTCTCCCGTGCAGGACCAACTCTGTGGAACGCAATACCTAAGGATTTACGTTCCACAGAGTGCATGAACAAATTTAAAGCGCACCTTAAGACATTCTATTTAAAAATTGGTTTTAATGGCTAGTTCCTCTATACCATTTTAGATTGTTATTAATGTTTTAAGTAGCTCAGCTAGCATATAATTTAAATTATTTATTAATTGGTTTTAGATTTAGATATATATATATTCAATTTTTTTTACTTGTATTATATAATGTTTACTTCTTACAATGTGAACACTACTGAACAGAACTTGTACTCTGGATTTTAGTGTATAAATAAAGTGTATTATTATTAAGTTCGTCTCAGTTAGGTAATGCGAATCATGGATGAAGGGTGTGTCCTCATTGTCAAGCGAGTGTGAAAATGGTTGATTGAAGAGGTTGTTGTATTTATTTAGCCATGTAGCTGTACACAAATAACAATAGTAGCTATGATATTAGTTGATATTAATGCATATTAAATTAGGCTTATCAATTACATATTAGATAATTAATATTAATCAGACAATGTAGCATCATTGGATTATTTTCAAGTGTTATGGTATTACAATTAATAAGCCCTCTGTCTCACCGTGGTTGTTCATTACATCACAGCGATTATGCTGATAAAATAATTTCTCAATATAACATTTGCTTTTGTTTGAGCTATATTGCATTTATTGTTTTATGAAAGTTACAATTATTTTTAAAATTATTTATAAAATGTCTCACTGTATTTGTATGTGTGTAAATAATTTAGCATTTCACATTATTAGTGTTTTAATCCATCTGGAGGATTTGCAATTGGGTTTGAATATATTACTTTTCTTTTCATGCGTACTGTTATTGATGTTTATAAGCAGCAGCTTCTGAAGTCGCAAGATGTGATCGTTACTCTCCCATTTCCACGCAGTTGTTTTTCCCTTTGGCGGCATGTTAACGTTTTGTCACATTATTATAATGGGTGGATCTTATAAGGAAACTGTACCTGCTTAAATGTGTACACAGTCACTGCAATCATTTCACATATATAGTCATCAAACTTCTTTAAAAAAATGTCGAGTAAAAATGGCTAAAATCACTAAGCTAACTACACGCTGCCTAACAGTAACATGTGTAGTACACTGGTCTTAGGTGATTACCTCCAAACAGCCCAAACTTGAGGTAACGCAGGAGTTGTTCTACTCTAGAATTGGGGAGTCCACTACAGGTTACACATTTACCCCCTGTGTGGGATCTTTTACTTCCCCTGGCATAGACACCAGACAGAAGGGACCACCGGTTTTTAGTGTCTCTTCCGAAAGACATAGGCAAATGTGGGGTGACAAAATTGCCTAAGTTTCGAAACGGCGGTAGGTGGGATTGAACCACCGTCCCCTCGATTGACAGTCCGGCGCTCTACCGCGCGACCACCGCTCCCCACTGAACATATAATATCATATCACTTAATCTGCTAGTATCTCTGCTGTATTATACTCCGTTCCAATAACACAATTCTTTAAGTACTACGTTCGTATGGGTCAGTGCAGGAAGTGTAACTGTGCTCTGACCCCTGTTAGCTCTTGTTCGAACACAACCTGCTGTGGATATTTATAGATTCCACTAGAAGCCAGGCCACAGACAGTGTGAAGCATGCCATTCACAGCCAGCTATTGTTGACATGGCACCTTGACTAACTGCAGCAGCACTGACAATAGGGGCTATATCAACAATACAGTAGATCCTGTTAACCCTGAACGGTATACCCTGGCTATACTTTCAAAATTATTGATTTTCTGTAAATGCAACTCAAGTTGTGTTTATTTTGATGTTACAATGCTGGTTGTACGCTTGTTGGCAATAAAACATGATATATCTACAGCCTGTATGGAATAACTGTTTGCATTACATTAATTATGTTTCAAGTGTTAAATATATTTATAAATTATTTTGCATCTAACAAAATCAATGCACACATTATATCTTCATGGAGTACATGTTGTGAGCATGTGTTCAAGAAAATGTACTGACAAAGATAATATATTCTGCTGTGCTTCTTTCACAAAACTGTACTGAAAGAAATTGACATATAGTGTACCCCCTTCCAAAGTTGGCCACTTAGTAACTTTATTCACCTCTGGTATACTGATGTGTATGTATACTGACAACAAACAAACAATGCCATTAACCCAGATGCAGCTCTAGTATGTCATACCAGGTTACTGCATATAACAGAGAAAAACAGGGAGAAATCCTGTCTCCTATTCATTTATCCATAATCGTACATGGATTGCTTATTTGAACAATTATCAGAAGAGTGATGCGGGATGCTACATAGGCAGCCACTATACATAAATACACACACACACACACACACACACACACACACATATATATATATATATATATATATATATATATATATATATATATATATATAATTATGTGTATGTATCCCTGTTCGCAGTTTCCGATCACGATCGCCTAAATCAGTCAAAAAACGATACCAAGGCGTCATATGTATTTAAAATAATTACTATGTCAACATGTGTTCGCTAAAAAATATCGCCAACCGGACGGGTTTGCACATCACCATCAATCCATTTCTGCTCTGGCAATAAGAATGTTTCCGCCCTTATAGCCAGAGCAGCCTGTGCGGATCGATCTTATCTCAGTTTCCCTGCCACGATCGCCTAAATCAGTCAAAAAACGATACCATGGCATCATATGTATCTGAAATAATTACTATGTCGACATGTGTTCGCTAAGAATATCGCCAACCGGACGCGCATGCACATCACCATCAATCCATTTCTGCTCTATGCAAATCACTGTGTATGCTGCTGATAGTGACTGGTTCGTTTTAAATTTATTTACACAGAAACATCGCCAAGAGACATATCAAGTTTGACAAATAGATCTGCTATAGAACTATATGTCATACTGCTAATAAAGTATGTAAAGGTTATTGAAACCTGTCGCAAAACGGTATTTGTACTGAGTCAGTTAACTTGTATAAATACTTACATAAAACACGTTACTTAAAAGTCTCACAAGAAAATAGTAAATTATGTTAAGAGTAAACCAGATTCCATCATGGGTGCTGAACAATTGACTAGAAAAAAGCTGCTAAAAGTCCGACAAATAATCCTGAAAATAGACCGAATAATATAAGCAATATTGGATATAAAATGCCATTTCAAGGTCATACCCATCTCAATGTCACACTATACTGAGGTCCAAAAAGTTTTTTTTAACAAATATATTTGATATATTTTAAGGTTATAGCCGTTTGCAACTACATTTCAGTCGAGTGATCCAGACCCGGTATGAACGTATGCTACACACCAGATGGTCACACATTTTGTATCATTTTCTGAAAGTAAAAATTGCCATAATTTTTGACTGCATGAAGATATTTAAGTTATGTATACGGTATCTTTCGACCTATTATACACACAATCGACATGCACCATCATAAACAGGGTAAGTCTTTTTTTCCAGGTCCCTATCTGCGGATTTCTGCTCTGTCAATAAGAATTTTTCCGCCGTTATTGCCAGAGCAGCACTTCGGGTCGGTCTTATCGTAGTTTCCCGCCACTGTCGCCTAAATCAGTCAAAAACACGATATCAGGGCGTCATATCTATCTGAAATAATTATTATGTCGAAATGTGTTCGCTAAAAATATCGCCAACCGGACGCGCATGCACATCACCATCAATCGATTTGAGCAAAAAGGAGTGTAGTATTGCATCAATTAAAACAGTCCTATCTACCTGCTTCACCAAAAAATTAACAGACGCGTGCTTCTGGGAGGCAAATTCAGTTTTACCCGGGGAGTACTGGAATACATTTATAATCGAACCTTGCTTACACATGCACCATGGTGTCTTTTTCATCAATTAAATGTGATTCCATTTGAACAAAGATAACTGTATGATACATTTTCACAACCAAGCCAACATAAAGTCAACAATGCATTAAAAGATAGAACTAATTTCTTTGTGAAGAATTTTGAATGCACTACTTGTGATATTTAAAGTGCGCCTAGAGATATAACACGCAATATTATGCCATGAATATAGCCTCTACACAAATTGTCAGTATTATGATTTTTTGAACATTTACATATGATGTTATGGCATTACCATATTAATTAGGCAAACATCAATACCATCATGATCTTTTAACATTTAGCAATGTTTACTAAGGCCAAAATATCTTAACAGTAACAGGTTTATGGACCCTTCTATCCTTTCATTCATGTAATGGTTAAAAGTATTGGGGCATTTCGGATTTATTTGGCTTGTGTTTGACCTATATCTGAAAATAATTAAAACATTTGCAATATTCTTTCAGTCAATTACTTTATTTGTTCTGTTTAAAAGGAGTATAATAATATTTACATTCTTATTCTTTTTAATAAATAGAACATTTAAAATTGTCATTCGTTCATATTGTTCTTGTTTATTTCGAGAAGGGCAGAATAGTACATATGTCCCATCGGTATGGCGAAATGTCCACGACTGTACTTCATTACTCGTCCAACGACAACAACAGTTTTGGGGAAATTTCGTCTGGCAATTGGGCCGCGATCTTGTGTCGCCAAGCAGTAAACGATGGTGATGGTGTCCCATCACCGAAAAACTGCCAATTATTGCAACACTGTATCGTACTGTCGTCGTGTGCCGCTTAAGTTTGCAAATGTTCTGTAAACACTGCCGTTTTAGGCACAACACAGTGTCTGTCAGATCATTCTTGTTACACCACCTCTTCAAATGGATTGACAACACCTCGTAAGCAACTCGGATGCTGAAATCGGACTGCACATCTTGTCAAAAACGACGAACTTTGACAATGAAATCGACGAATTTCTACGTGAGCTGCCATCTTTGTTTGTCTGAGTACGGCGTTGAGCACGGTCTTGAGCATACTCAGGATATGGACGTTTCGTGCTCAAGTCAGAAAGTTTGGTGACCTACGTTGAGTATGAGCACGGTGTGAAAGCGAGGCTTGAGCAAACCTCGGGCCCAGATGGTCACACATTTTGTATCATTTTCTGATAGTTAAAATTGCCATAATATTTGACAGCTTGAAGATATTTAAATTATGTAAACGGTATCTTTCGACCTATTATACACACAATCGACATGCACCATCATAAACAGGGTAAGTCATTTTTGCAGGTCCCTATCTGCAGATTTCTGCTCTGGCAATAAGAATTTTTCCGCCGTTATTGCCAGAGCAGCACTTCGGATTGGTCTTATGATTTATCGCAGTTTCCCGCCACTGTCGCCTAAATCAGTCAAAAACAATATCAGGTCATAAATCTGAAAATATTATAGTCGAAATGTGTTCGCTAAAAATATCGCCAACCGGACGCGCATGCACATCACCATCAATCGATTTGAGCAAAAAGGAGTGTACTATTGCCATTGCATCGACTAAAACAGTCCTATCTACCTGCTTCACCAAAAAATAAACAGACGCGTGCTTCTGGGAGGCAAATTCAGTTTTACCCGGGGAGTACTGGAATACATTTATAATCGAACCTTGCTTACACATGCACCATGTTGCTTGTATTAGGCCTACATGGTGTCTTTTTCATCAATTAAATGTGATTCTATTTGAACAAAGATAACTGTATGATACATTTTCACAACCAAGCCAACATAAAGTCAACAATGCATTAAAAGATAGAACTAATTTCTTTGTGAAGAATTTTGAATGCACTACTTGTGATATTTAAGTACACCTAGATATAACACGCAATGTTATGCCATGAATATAGCCTCTATATCTCTGTATTACGAATAAGTATTACAATATTCTGTGACAGAGTTATAGTTGCTAAATATTAATGTATTTACAATAATAATCAGTTGTCTAAACAAGCGTTTGATTGTTCTACATTCATAAGAAACGGTTACTGTACACATGTATTGTTTTATAAGTGACATGGTTATTCTTAATAATTCAAAATTGCGTAACGCAAGTGGTTTGAATGATTTATATCACGTTTTAGACACCTACCACCTGGAGATATCCCGCCCTCTCCCCAACATTGTGAACACAGTAACGAAAATTGCAGAACACGTAGCAAGGACCAGCCGTCCATACTAGAGTTATTGTCGCAATGACCTATGCTGAAACAAAACAAGATATGGCTTAGTGTTATTTTATGACAACTCACGTAACTCTAAAAAGCACTAGAGGAACAGCGTATGTTACTGTCAGTCATGCATCAGAAATCTGGCTTGGCCCTGGAGCACTGACATAATGACATTTGCCGCTAGTAATTTGGTATACAACAGAACCACTCTTTCGTTAGTACTGGACATGTTATATATAAATTCAGTTTTTTAATATAGCGCTTTTTAAAGTAATTAAATGCTAATCAAATGAAAAAGGCCTTCACATTAGCATGACATGTTGATTATATCTAAAATATAACTTAATTAAATGCATAAGCTAAGATAAAATAACAAATAAATAAGCTAAGATAAATAAAAAACAAATTAGGGTGTAGAAATACAGTTTCAAACAATTTAAAACCACGCAGTGCTGTGAAATAGAAACCAGTATCATCAAGTCTTCAAGGCATGTAATGCAAGTAAAATAAATAAGTTTTGAGTTGTTTTCGGAAAACTGTCAAAGTGCAGATTTAATGTAATAAATGACACTGTAAATTATATGCAAGTCTTGTTAGGCATTTCAACAAAAATTCATTCCTTTATTAGATCCAAAGTTATTGCAATTTAAAGAAGGGAAAATGGCACAACATTTGTGTATCTCTTATAATGGTAAAATGAGCTAATTGTTTTATTTTCTGTTGAAAAATACTTGAATAAAAATGAC
Source organism: Ridgeia piscesae (assembly GCA_025642075.2). NCBI lineage: Eukaryota > Metazoa > Annelida > Polychaeta > Sabellida > Siboglinidae > Ridgeia > Ridgeia piscesae. Next base: position 873,982 of record JAODUO010000014.1, on the reverse strand, counting down.
TTTAAAATGGCATAACTTTGTTATATATAACTATTATAATACTGTTTGTAGTATTTTGAAATACACTGGAGTAAAATAAATTCAATATTGATGTTTTTATACTAATTAATTCAGTTAATTAGCTAATATTGGTTAAATAGTGTACAAAGTTAACAGACTAAAACATTCTAATTTAGACTAGCAGAATCCATAAATATTAAGATATTTATACATATTATGCAGTGTGCATTGATTACAAGAATAAATATATATTAACTAGTCATGTAATAATAAATTAATTAATTAGTTAATAGGCAATAATTAGCAGGGAACCTCGACAGACAGGAATTGTTTTTGTAAAATGCCACAAGGTCCTTGAATATGTTTATATTATATAAACATGACATTTGTAAAACCACTTTATTTATGGTAAGCGATATATATTAAACAGCTATGTAATATTAATAAATAAACTCATTAATAAATTAATATATAATTAGTAGCCGTGTATCATATAGACGTACCCATAAATAAAAGGCTGTAATGTCCATAAGTATTAAGACATTCCCACATAAATTACGGTAGTAAATATACATTAGCTAGTAATTTCATATTAACACTAACTTAATTAATAAGTTAATATTGGTATGCTAACTCGACTAATAGTTGTTTTGATGAAAGCCTGCAGTAAATAATTATGAAGTAAGTATAATTTATGCAATGTTTAGAACCACATGAAACATTATGATCAACCATCAATAAATACTTCTCATTCCAGCATAAATAATAACTTTATTTATTAATAAATATTAACTAAACAGCAAACTCAATAGATAAATGCATGACAATGAAGCACAGTTGTCATACTTCATTTGTTTATGGGTGACCGTGTGGTTATAGGTTGGACAAATGCTGCAGGCTCGGTAGAGGCCAGTAATAAATTATTACAGTTTTATAATGTCAAGGATGGATGCGGAGCGCTGTATCTGTTTCATTCATATCTTTATTGACACACAAACAAGACAAGACCCTGCCCACAGTCAGACGTCAGGACTATATTCTCATGCTTTTTGCTCCCAAAGCATTGGTTAAGCAATCACGCAAAGCAACTTCTCACTTCCAACTGGAAAAACAGCCTCGTGGTTCGGCTCATTGCTTGCTCTCCCACTCTCCCCCAAATCCCGCTATCGTCCCTCTGATCAAACCGCAGTGACCCTACTTAGTAACACTGGTCATTAATCACAAGGTGGAGTAAAAAATCACTAAACAAAATTAACTCACAAAATACATATGTAAATATAATAGCGTCATGGCAGTCAGTGACATCTGCCCCAGGTTTGTCTGTATCCGTCCACGGATTACGCCAACACCAAATACATGTGACCCGAAGACCGCACAATAGACACAGTAAGAATAAAAAGACAGAATTACACACAACTACAGTCACTGGTTGGTGCGGGCAAAAGTGTGTGGTTGTCTCCACGCAGCCAGCCAATGCCGATGTTTTCTGCTCACCTCCAAGTTCTCACTTGCCACCATGTGCCGTTCCTCCACCTGCACCCTCATATGCTCCTGGTCAGCTTGTAGAGATACTACCTGTTGACGGAGCTATACCTCCAAGGTTTCTGCCTCCCAACAGCCTCCCTTCCAACTCTACAAATTCTATCTTCAGCAGCACCCAATTCCCTATCTCCCCCTAGATGAAACTCTAACCACCCGATCACTGGTCAGATATGACACTCGAGCATTGCCCTGCTCGGGCCCACCGCTCGCCATATCTCCACACTTCCGCGGGCAATCGTGGACAAAATGGCCCTCCTGCTTACAATAGAAACAGGAGTTACGCCGCGAGTAACTGGCGTGGATGGAGTCCTCTTCTTGGGACATTCTCTGACGAAATGGCCCTGTTCTCTACAATAAAAATATGAGCCATCTCGGGGATTGGGCTTGGTCAAGCTTGCTGCTCTTGTCGGCCTAGCTGGCGCTGCCAACCGAGGTTGGCAAGCCAGACTGGGCAATTGGTCAACCACCAGCTGAATTTGCCCAGCTTCTAGCACTGCTGTGATGGCTGCAGCTGTTACTGCATCTGCACCATCTGAAGGAATCTACAGTCGATGGCAGACGAATCTTATCCTTTTCTGGCACAACGTTGTTGTTCATCCTCTTGCAGCAGGTAGAAGACCTCATTCCGCATGTGGTCAAAGGGTTTGCCTGCATAATGAAAAGCAATCCGCCTCAGCTCTTGACCTACTGCTCTTGACCCTCTGCTTCAGTGGCCGCTGCCTTCTCCATTTGATTGCGCAATCCCATGATCACTCTGCTGTATACAGCCAGAGTCTTCCCATGCATCCAACTACACTCGAGCGTAGAACTCTGCACTCAATGAATGCACTGTTTCGTGTGGTGCGAAACGCAATTTCAGCAATGCAACCAATGCATCATAATCACGCTGCACCATGTCTGGATGGCACAGCACTTCCTCTCTCGTACACCGTCCTAAATGAACCACTGCCTTAACTGTGCCGTTTACCCCTGCCTGACGTGCATACACATCAAACTGGTCCAACCATTTAACCAAGGTTGGGTCACCAGCCCTCATAAGAAATAACCTATACATTTGGCCAGATTAAGTGTTGGAACATTTGGGGCCCTAAATTGGTGACGGATACCAGCCAATATTGCTGCAAAAGACGCGTTTGACTGTTCAATTAAAGCTGCAATTTGTTCATCAGTCATGTTGATGGAAAGAAGTGGCAAGTTAATTCAAAGATCAAACAAATTTCGAAGATTGGTGTCAACTCATTGAGAGGTGTGACTAAACAGGCCCAACATACCAAATCACAGACTAATTTACAAAATAAAACATCAAAAATAGACCATATAATCAAATGTGGTTACCATAAAAACAATTCAGATGACACACATCACCTGTACCACTACACATTAAACATACACAACCAATTACAACGTAGCTCACCATGAACTACACGACTGTGCCATCGGATCTTTTCGTCCTAACTTGTTGCTGGGCGATCCCCACTTCCGTCACCAGTTGCCAAGGATGGACGCAGAGCGCTGGATCTCTGTTTCATTCACTTCTTTCTTGACACACGAACAAGACAAGACCCTGCCCACAGTCAGACGTCAGGACTATATTCTCATGCTTCTTGCTCCCAAAGCATCGATGAAGCAATCACGCAAAGCAACTTCTCACTTCCCACTGGAAACACAGCTTCGTGGCACGGCGCATTGCTTGCTCTCCCACTCTCTCCTAAATCCTGCTATCGTCCCGCTGATCAAACCGCAGTGACATCTACTGTCACTGCTTAGTAACACTGGTCATTAATCACCAGGTGGAGTCACAAATCACTGAACGAAATTAACTCACAAAATACATATATAAATATAAGTGTCATGGCAGTCCAAGACAATAATATTCTGCATTTCAACATGAACTTGATGAAGTAATGTTTATAAATGTTCACAGTGTTTCGTCACTGACACCGAGGGGTAAGGTGCAACATGAAGAAGCTGCTCACATTACTCCACCTCACTATACTATCTTTTTGCAATCCACACAATATTCTGTAAGATCTATGCAGGAATGTTCATAATCCAGTGTGTCATGTATCGTACCGAAACCGTCTAATTCCAGTGTCTTGTAATTAAGTTATAAAGTGATTTCACTATTATTCAACATATCGTCCATGACTGATGAGTAAAGTAAATAAGGACACTATATCACAATCAGTACGGTCAGTGTAGATATGTGTATTATGTGTCACATTCAGCGAGATAAATTGTGTAATAAATTGTAAATTAGTCTAAGCAGATAATGCATGTGATATATTGAAGACATTGTTGGTTATGTATCTTCACTGTTTTAGTATACAGATACAGGTTTGTTCGGGCAATTAAATAATGTTGTGTTCTTGTCTCTTAAACTGCTATGTACATGTCACATTCACAGGGACTGTATCTTCAGAGAGCGTAGATATGTTGCTGTGTCATCTTCAGTCAAATGAAGCTTGTCATTATGCATACACATGTGTGTAATTTTCAGCTGCGTGATTTCTGAAATAAAACAATTCAATACTACAATAATTCATCAAACACATTACGTCAGTATTATTGTATATTCATGCCAAGCTTTTAAATAAATAACAAATAAATAATGATTAGCCATGTTTAACATTTCTAGAAGTAATTGCATTAGTATTAATTATAATTAGGAATAGTAGTAGTGATATGTTATTCACAACAATATATCTTAAAACAGGAGTACACTAAATAACATGAACAATCATCTTATTAACATAGTGGACCTGTAACAATATAAATAACACACAAATAAATATTAAAACAAGCGAATAGCAGTCAATATTGACAATAGCCATTACAAATTTAAATACACATTGGTTGAATGGCACATCATAATTAATATTCTTATGATTTAATTAAATGGATAAACTGAAAAATAATTAATAAAACAATTAAAATTGCCATAATTTTCTAGCAACTTTGGCAATCATAACTGAATAAAACTAATATTTAATTTAAATGTGATTTGTTACCTATTATTTTTAAATTAATTTAAGCGTATTTTCAACATCCTATGATTTTTTGTAGAAGTGCCTAATTCCATTTTCACAACTCGTAATTTTAAAGTATATATATATTATACTTCTATAAAAACCATGCCAATACTAAACTAAAAAAATATTACCACAGAAGTGCGCCCTATATAACTGTGTAATACTAATATTCAACATGCACTATGTCTATGACGATGTCACTACGCGCCTCTGCTCTGATGACGCGCATTTGGCCATAGATCGCTCAAACATCACATTTTGAACCGCGCAAAAGCCATATTGCATGAGCAGGCACGGCAACGAAATTTTCAAACGCATATCAATTACATACTGTAGATTTACCTAGAAACATAATCATTAGTTCATAGTATCTTATAAACTACAAAACTTGCAAATGAAACACAGCTGTGTCATTAAATCGATGATAGTTTGCTTAGTATTGGCTTAATTTAAAAACAAAAAGGGGTTTTCTTCTTTGCTGTCCATCGTGTCCGATGATGACATCAGTGTAGGGTTTCGTCCGTTACGTGCTTTACTCGTTGGTGAGAGAATAATCCAATTTAAGATTTAAAGCCTCTCCCGCAGTTGACACAGAAGATGACAGGGGCAGAAGCATCAGGAAGGCCATGGCGGAGATTGTGATCATGTTGGTATTTTTGTGATATCTATTCTTCAATGTGACTTTTTCCTTTGTGAATGCCCTGCCTCCACTGTGGTCTACGGTGATATGTGTAGCATTTAGGTGTCGTTTGACTACACCTTTGTATCGCAGCCGTTGTCCACCACGAAAACGTTTCCCTTTGGTTAATTCTCCATAGAATACAGCCTTTGGTAATCTGCTGTCATTCATACGGATGATATGTCCAGTCAAACGGAGTTGAGAAGCGGTTAGAGTGGCTTCTATGCTGGACATATCAAGACTTCAACATTTGGAATGTGATCTTTCCATGAGATCTGCAGGATTTGTCGTAGATGTCGGAGATGCACTTTGGAGAGTTTTCTAAAATGGCGACGATAGAGAGTGTATGTCTCTGCTAAGTACAGCAGTGTTTGAAGCACAATTGCCTTGTACACCTTGCACTTTATGGAGACTGAAATACCATGTTGTGACCATACACGCTTCCACATTTCTTCAAAGGCTCCAGAGGCAGCTTGAATACGGTTGTTAATTTCCACATCAATGGTGTTGTCAGATGCAACAATGCTGCCCAGGTATTCTTAACTGCTTTTAGTGGCGTGCCATAGATTTCAACATGTGGATCGATTGAGGTTTGGCCAGGTGGTGGTTGGTAGAGCGTCACAGTTTTCTTTGTGTTGATTGTAAGTCCAAACATGGTTGCAGCTTGTTCAAACTGCTTGCATATCTCTCTGATGTATTCTAGTGTATGGACAACGATAGCAGCATCATCTGCAAATAGTAGCTGACGAATGCAGAGTTCTCGAATTTTTGTGCTTGCCTTTAGTCTAGCCAATTTGGATAATTTTCCATCGGATCTAGTGCGTATGAAAACTCCTGTACTAAGGTGCTCGGACACTGTACACAGTAGTGCTGCCAGAAAGAGAGTGAACAAGGTAGCTGCCAAGACACATCCTTGCTTTAGTCCATGGCTAATTTCAAAAGGATCAGTAGTTGATCCACCAATAGACACTGCTCCAGCCATACCATCGTGGAATTCTTGAATTATGTTGACAAAAGTCTCGGGACATCCATATCTTCTTAGTAATGTCCTCAAGGTTTACCTGTCCACTGTGTCAAAAGCTTTCGACAGGTCAATGAAGACCATGTAAAGGCTTTGCTGTTGTTCAACTGCTTTTTCCTGTAGTTGTCGTAAGGTGAATATCATGTCGATTGTAGAGCGTGAGCGACGAAATCCACATTGGCTTTCTGGGAGGATCACCTCTGCAATCTTCTGTAGTCTTTTCAGGAGGATTTTTGCCAGCATTTTCCCCGCAGTTGAGAGTATCGAAATGCCTCGATAGTTTCCACAGTCACTACGGTCACCCTTTTTGTATATTGCAATTATCAAGGCATCTTTAACTTGTTGTGGTATTCTTTAGCTGTCCAACAAATGTGGTAACATTTCAGCAATTCAGCATGAAGAGCTGTACCTCCATATTTATAGATTTCAGCAGGTATGCCATCTAGTCCTGGTGTTTTTTCTGATTTCATAGAATTGATGGCAGCTAAGATTTCCTCTAATGTTGGTGGGTTTGCCATGTCTTCCTGGACTGGGTATTGATCTACTGACGCAAGTGCATCTTCTCTAGCGGTTGCTAGGCAATTCAGTAGGTCGGTGAAATATTCCCTCCACCTAGACACAATTGCTGGTTTCTGTGTGAGCATTTGTGAACCTTCCGCATCTCTAATTGGCACAACAGCAGTTTTTTGTGGACCATAGACCTGCTTGATTGCAGCGAAGAATCCATTTGAAGAATTTCCATCAGCTAGCTGTTCATCAGCTTTCTTGTCCCACCATGCATTTTGAATTGCTCGTAGCTTTTTTTGTGCAGTTTAGATTTTGCTTGCATGTAGCGCAGCTTCCGGTTTCTTGTCTGTCGGGATGTTGCCAAGAGTAGTACCAGTGATCAGACATTTTGAAAGAGGTGTTTGTGATTGATAAGTTGAAATGTGTGCATATAGAAAGCAGTTGTTCACCATTTGAGTTTGACTTGTTCCTTCCAAATTTTCCCAGGGCAATTGGCCAAGATGTGAAATCATCTCCAATTCTTGCATTGAAATCTCCAAGTATGATTACTTTATCTGTACGTGTAATCTTTTGGAAGGTTTGACCCAGTAGTTCATAGAATTCTTCCTTTGTTTGATTCGGATTCGTCATAGTTGGTGCAGACGTTCTGATATACCAGTTGGTAGCATAGGTAGTTGTTTAACAAGCTTATTGGCAATCGTAAATCCAACTCCAACCTCTCCTTATACCAGGCTCTTTCCCTATCCAGAAGAAAGTGAAGTTGTTTTCTTGTAACGAACCTTGTCCTTCGAGACGAGTTTCTTGGAGGGCAGCTATGTCTATGTTATAGCGATCAAGTTCCCGGACAACTAGCGCTGTTTGCCTTTGTGGCCTTTCCGCATCCTTCATATCCAGTAAGGTTCTCACATTCCATGTGGCTAATGGTAGCTTCGTCTTCATTTGTTTCGCACCGCTGGTATTGGAGTCCCACCAGCCGCGGTGTGCTGATCAGGAGTCAAAGTAAACAAGCTTTGTTTACCCCACCTTTTCTAGGGGCGTCCCCGGATTGGGGCAGGCGGTGCATCCCTAGATAAGGCAGCCTGGTCACATGGATTGCTGCCTTGTATTGCTGTTGTTCTTCAACAACACACGACCATCATACCCAAGTCGCCTATTTGTAGAGCTTCAGCTAACAGCTTCCAAGGCTGTCGCGCATCAACATCGACACCCTCTGGACTAGGGAGACTTTAATCCAGTGGAGCACTATGTACGGCAACTGGAAGTCTAGCTGGTTGCCCCGCAGTGGAGAGAAGTTGCCTTCAAACCTCAGTTCTAATGCCACCGTTGGTTAACATAAGTTGACTCCTCCGCCAACACTAGATACAAGCATTGCTGCTGCCCAATGCTGACTATTTACACATAGTTGGGGATCGGAATTAGCCTGGGGCCGCAAGGTGCCCAGTATGCGCAGTGTACTACAAGGAAGTTGTCTTGTCTAAGGAGAGGCCATGCCTATGTACCACAGGGAAGACTTACGCACTCGGCTCACTTTTCGCTCCAAGGAGCTATCTCTGGCGTCTGCAGCTGAAAGCGATAGTATGAAGCAGAACTACACACTACACTACAGCACTAGACGCATCACATAGACCTGTGTTAAACACCACACCACACAAAAAAGAGGTACAGATAGTTCAACTCACCCGCAAATGATCCTCGCAGCGAATGACGACCTTGACCGTTAAAAGACCGCGGAAACTCCGGTTGAAATAAAGCACTACGCATGTGCTGAGTAAAAGGCACGCGCTGCAGCGTTGAAGGGCCTACTTCAGTTAACACAAGTTACATCACAAACTGTTGTTTGTTTTAATTAAAAGGTAGATAAAACAAATAGTCCATGTCATGCCTCATGGTCAGGCTATATGATGATCTCAATATGCACCTCTGGTGGCGCGCTCTCGATCTCGATAGACACAAATCACGTCAAAATGCACCTGTTTTTGACAGCGCAAAAGCCACGGTTCGCCCGCGCTAGTTCAAGAATCAAATGAAATTAATCAAATGTGTGAAACCACACACATACTAAATAATCCCTATAGATTTACGAAAAATACAATCATTCGCCCTCGTTGAACACCATACCATCAATCAAGCATCTGAAATGCAGCTATGTCTTCAAATCGATGAAATTCAGCTTAATATCGGTCAAATAAAAAGAAGATAAAAAAAACGTACTGAAAGATCGACTTACCGGCTGAACGAATTTAACCGTCAATGATGACCTTGACCGATAAAAGAGCGCCAGTTGAAATAAAACGCTACCCAGGTTCCGCGTAAACGAGACGGTTTCCGCGTCACCGGTTTGTGCGCACGTAAAAACATCGCGGCCGAGGATTTCGTTGAAGTGCCTAGTTACACATGCACAAGTATACATGTGTATAGGGTGTGTAAGTCTCGCGCGCGAAAACGAGGCTGGGGCAGTTGGGGGCAGGAAGTTCATACTCTCCATGTTAACATATAGAATTTGTTGTTGTTGTTGTTGTTGTAATAATCGAACTGTTCCCAAATAGCGTATTTCAGTTATATTGTCCGAAGGATTATTACAAGCAGAAGCAATGGAACACTTTACCGGTGACAATGATCACGAAAATCATGAATTGTAATCGATTATTATGGTGGTTGCCATGGCATTAGCGGCAAGTACTTATGTTTGGCGATCTTGACTAATAATTAAGAGTGCCATTGTTCGCGCAGTACAAACTGTTTGGGCAAACGTATACATGTGTTATGATTATGTGCATTTAGACAACTTGTCAGATATAAGTGCTTATTGAAACCACAATGTACAGCAATGTAAAATGCAAATCCCGTAAAAACACATACGGCCTAAAATCGTGTCTATTATCTGCACTACGTAAATCGCTATATGTCTATGATAGTGTGGTAAACTCAATATTAAATCAGACATTTAAGATAAGAAAGGTATAACACATGATATTTATGACCTGATTTTCCTAGTATTCGGAAGCTACAACTGTCATCCATGGTTATAATACTATTCTTGTGTCCAGTCCCCAATCAGCTCCAGTTGCGCGGAGTCTCGCCATGTGTCGTGACCCACTTACATGCCCTATTACAGCAGGGCTGGTCCACAGCGTCTGTTAACCAATCGTTGGTGTATCTACAGTCGATTGTTGTTTCTGCTGTTGTCTCTTCTGGCATGGCAGGCTCAAGTATAACATCGTTAGCTGGAAGAGTACAGTAGACGTTGTTAATGTCACAGCAAATAAATGATGTCGTATGACAGATGTCCAGAAAATTGACAGAGTTGACACTTTGCTATGTTTTATTTATTTACATTTACTTCAAATAAATATGGATCCAAAGGTATATGACTATGTCAGAATTTATGTAAAACAATCACAAACCTTCCACTGTCAGTGTATGCCTAAAAACAGTTTCCACTCTCCAACACTGCCTGTTGCGCGCGTGTATAGAAATCTGTTACGACACTGCTTTGTCGTAAACATGTTTCATACTTATATTATATTATAGGGATAGGACCTGGTATACTCGTAAACGACTCGAGCGCACGTGATGGCGTCCATCAAAAGTCACTCGTTCACCTTCTAACATAACAAAACTGCTCCGTTGTACTGCAGACTGCGTGTATCACGATCACAAATAAAGTACCCAATCAATGTCGTCACAGCAGCTAATTTTAGTTACAAACAAACCCATATTTGTTTACAAAAGAAAAGCTTTTAATAATTGCACATACAATGGACTTTGTGCATTATGACGCCATTATCTGGGGAAGCCCTTCCAGCGCAATGCATTGTGCATTTTGTATTCGTCAAAATGTTTTTGTGCCGCCATTATCCCATGTTAAAAGGCCTGAGTTTTGCTACATACGTAGCGTATGTAGCAAATACATACCGTAGATTATCTTAAACCAAAAGGTTACAATAGCTGCTTTGCGTGAAGTGCACACAAAAATAAAATGATGAATTCTAAATCGTGAAATATACATTTGCGCCACATGTAAACAACCCTTCGTGAACATATAAGCCTTATAATTATAAAATTGTTAATATATCAGATCGGCCTGTGCATGTCCTACCACATCTTTACTTTACATATTAGTATCACAAGGGATAATGGGCATTTTAGTAAAATGCGAGGGAAACGTACAATACGCAAAACTATACATACCAGAGGTCCTGGACAAGTATTCCAGATGATCCTCGTACGACTGTGTGCTCCAAATCAGAGTCAAAAGCAAGTCCATTGATAAGGTAACAAAGGAAGGTGTCTATTATATAAATAAATACGGTTCTATCTATATCATTATCAGTGTGTTTGTGGACCACTCTCTCCAACAATTGTGCATCAATGGGGTTTTAAGTGGTGGTTATAACTTTTAAATGTTTAGGCACATATGTAGGTTTGGCTACAGAACAATTACGTTACACTTACTGCTCTTTATAAACACCTATTTAATGACGTTAAGCACTTAATCCTCATATACTTTTAATCACGGCTGGATACTAATAGATTATAATTTTACCTTTTATATTACAGTTACTTACACTTAATAAAACTTTTGCATACACAGTATTTATTGCTATACATTGACAATTGCGTTCGGTTAATGTGGCGATAGCTGTATGTTTCAGGGTGAAATGTCTCATGTCAGTTCAGTGAAGGGATTTGTGTTGAAAA
>JAODUO010000014.1:850000-857500 GCA_025642075.2 Ridgeia piscesae | reverse complement strand
TATGATGCCTTCTGACAGTTCCCTTTTACAAACCTGTCATGTGCATTACATCCGTACTCCGTACATATGTTTGTCATACGGAGGATGCCATTTGTATGATGCCTTCTGACATTTCACTTTTCCAAAGCGGTCACGTACATTACTGCGAACCTAATCTAATTGACATATGACTTAAATAAAAAGTAAATTCGTGACGAGATGGAGAGGCTGCGACAAATAAAACATGCTTCATGATTGCATTTAATTCGTTCAAATTTCCAGGCGAAAATGTACCTACAGTAGTGTTCGAAATATACCCTGACCAGGTTGTCACTAACCACCTGATGCACCTACCTTTCCGCAGTTATTACTTGAGCCACTGGGCCATGTGACGGTCTCATTTTGGGGGACTAACAGGATCCATAAGTGCTAAATTAGCTGTTGAAAGAATATACTCTTAAAAACATAATCACCCGCAAAAGTCGGCGCTCGTTTTATTACTGTATTCGTTCGTCACACAATCTGCCAAGATGGTCAGAACATCAGAATTACCTAAACTTTTCATTTAACTTGAAACATGGGAATGCCAGTCTTACGTAACAATAGCTGGTTGGTGACTTGTAATATAATCAGTAGGCCCATAACTGACTTAAAGCAAATATGCCTTACAAATCCTTTTGCCTTACTTCTTGCCAACATTTGTGGACGCATTTACAATGGTTGGAAAGTTCTAATCAACTGATTACGTGCTTTAAAAATACTGGTTATTATAGTAGAATAAACTGATATAAAAACAAGAAGCTGATAAAGGCTTATATAAGAACTAGAAAACTCAGCGCATATCGACCTGGGCAGCCGAGATCCGGTGATAGTGGCGCCACCTATCCAACTGCGTGCTAGCAATTCTGATCAACTTCAAGGTTTCAGGTGGTTTCCTCCAAAGAGCCCAAACTTGCGCTAACGCATGATTTTATTCTCTCTAGAATTAGTGAGTCCACTACAGGTTACACATTTACCATCTGGGTGTGATCTTTTAATTCCCCTGGCATAGACACCAGATAGAAGGGACCACCGGCTTTTAGTGTCTCTTCCGAAAGACACAGGCAAATGTGGGGTGAACGAAATTGCCTAAGTTTCGAAACGGCGGTAGGTGGATTGGGTCCAGCGCTCTGACCGAGTGCACCGTCAAATCGTATTTTGACCCTTTGGTTAAGAAATTGATATTTAACAAAATACAACATATGACTGATAAAATATTTATTATTTACATGTCGCCAGTTAGCACCCACTGAAAGCCGACAATTTACCGATACACGGAAAAACGGTGACATTGAGCGATTCGGTTTCAACTGCAATGTGTTGTGTTGTCATACGCTTGGCTACGTCTGACATGAATACTATCTACCTAATCCATAAGTCTTCATCCGCTTGGTGACACAAATGCCCTATAATTAGTAGATATATATCCGATTATGTGCATGTTGAAAAACGCTCAAAAAACCCTCCTCATAATTCACAAAACAGCTTACTTCAAAGTAATAAAATCACAGTAGACTGGTCGTGACAGCTTCTAACATCAATTTTCTAACATAATATGATTTCTACAGCCATTTTGAGATGCTGGGCCTAGACTACATAAAGTGGTCACCTGCACGTTATTGTTAGAATGTACCTGTGCCAACTAACAGTCATATACTAATTACATCGCGGTTATAAGTCGCCGATCTTCTTGCCGGTGCGTAGATTTGGTAGAGTTTAACACTAACCGACAGATGCATTGGATGGGCCACCCGACAACCAAGCAAACTCTCTATATACATATAACATCAGCCTACAGCCGGCCACCACATTCCTCAAGCTACTCTCCCAAACTTACTGACAAAGACCATGACAAAATCCGTACCTTAACATAAATGATGTGGCGTTGGCGTTCAACCAGTGACTTCACAACATGTAACGTTGCGTATTACAATTTATATATTCACGATAGGAAGTGGTATTTTTCCAGTGCAAAATCCACTAGATTAATTGCTTTGGTTACAATGAGGATTACAGCTGGGGCAAACGCTTGGAGGAAAGTCGAATGGGTGATGGGAGATAGATGCATATCATGTAAACGTGAAAGAAATGTGCTCAGCTCGTGTGTTACGCCGGCATACATGAATGCACTAGAGACGATGGCACTAACAGAGAAACAACAGGAGACGGTCCAAGATTGCGAAAAACAACTTGATAAGAATAATCGTGGGAGTTAACAGAGCTGATAAGACACAATGGATGAAATGAGAGGAGGTTGGCTGACGGAAAGTGCTAAGACGACAGTTGTGAGGAGTACGTGGGCTGGTCATGTGGAAAGAATGGGAGATGAAAACTAATAAAGAGAACAGATGTCCAGAAGGTGGAAGGGAAATGGAGACGAGGAAGACCGAAATTGGGATGTGGAATTGCATTAAAAGTGACATAGAAAGAGTGGGATAAGAATGGAACATTATTGATAGATAGAAGGCAATGGAGACTGCCGACAGAGAACGTAGTAAGAGTAAAGCGAGAGGAAGAAAAAACAATGGAAAAAGTAAGTCATGGTCAACTCACCCCTAACGACAGTGATGCCAAGAAAATAATAACAACAAAATGCAATTTGACCCTAATCTAGTAATCGGGCAATTATTATTTTGAATCCTTAATAGGCTTAGCCATTAGCCATCATGCATATTGAAAGTACTGACGTTTGCATTGCTCTGTCAACGCTTATGCTGCAGCCAGTGACATAAGTGAAAATTCCTAACTTAATCCTACTTGAATGATGACAGTGTTTTGCGAAAGGGTAGCAGTTACCCAAACATGTAATAGTTACAACGGCGAAATCCAGGTTGGTCCGTAAGCTTCAACACAGCTAAATCATGTCTTGCTAGCTTGATTTCGGGAACATTTCCCTTTGATATGCCACGTGGGGTTTACATATATATATATATATATATATATATATATATATATATTTGAATAGTGTCTTACTATAATTTAGTAATATCTCTGCACACATTCTCAGCACAGCATATCTTAATCCAAAATTCTCTAAACCTGCATTAATTAATAAATATTTCTTCATTCTTTTAACTGGTGACTGTGATGTTGACTGCGATGATGATATTTGTAGCTTACGGGCTTTTACGCCGCGCCAGTGGCAAAGTGTATCACATGTGTGTACAGAACCACCAAGGGGGGTTCCGCCACACATGTCCAAACACAATGACATGAAACTGATTAAAATGACTGTGTATAATCTCACTATAGAGATCAATTATCAAGTCCAGTGTAAATATTGTGACAGTGATGTGCGTAGGTGTGTATAACCTACCAGCGTACACCTACCCTTGTCCCATCCCGATGGCAAGAGACTGTATAGGTCAACTTATATATGCAAATATATACAGAAAATAATGGATAAGTCCTACTGTGCAAGAAATTGATTAAAGATGTACATCTAAATGTACACATCCGTTAAAAGGTATTCACACTAGCTCACACACATGGTCACATTTGTATGATCATATATGTAAACTCACCCGTTCATACCCACGAAAACATACATGTAGATGTATAAAATGAAACTATTTAAGCAATATAGAAAGACAAAGTCAAAATATATAAACAAAATTACGTAAACAGCAAATAGTATGTACTAATAACATAAATTAATATAAACAACGTAGAAAGACAAAGTCAAAAATACTATAAATTATACGTAA
Organism: Ridgeia piscesae; assembly: GCA_025642075.2. NCBI lineage: Eukaryota > Metazoa > Annelida > Polychaeta > Sabellida > Siboglinidae > Ridgeia > Ridgeia piscesae. Next base: position 853,775 of record JAODUO010000014.1, on the reverse strand, counting down.
ACAATAAATAGTACGCACTAATAATGTAAATTAATATACATAATATAGAAAGACAAAGTCTAAATATTATAAATTGTACGTAAACAACAAATATTATGCATTAATAACATAAACTAATATCATCAAGTGTCCACATATATCCACAATATTAAAATGTCACTTCAAATGTCCATGTAATTTAATAATGTCCATGTAATTTAATAATGTCCATATTATTTAATGTATATAATAAATGTCAATGTTTATAATGTCTAACACAGTGCTTTCCATCTTCCGAATCCAGGTTAGTGTTTTTATAGTCGAGCATCGAAAACCGCTACCGGCTCTCGCAACAATGTTATAAAATCATGCGGCAAGTTCGCTCGCGCCGCGTTGTAGATGTAACGGTTTTCGGCCAGCGGCGACCAGCGTTTATTTATGCGAACTTGCCGACGAGCGGGAACAATGTAAATGTTCAAATCGCCACGGAAACCTTCGGCGAGGTAGAGGGCCGCACTCTTCCGTCGCTCGAAGTCCAGACTCCGCCGTCGCTAGAACACTTTTACAACTCACATGAACAATAGTTTGACTTTTTAATTACTTTACCTTTACGAATTAAGTTAATTACATTTTCCAATCCATATAAATATTATTCCTTATATTAATTCAGGTTTTATCACAACAATTGAGAACTTGGCTTTCGCCTAGTATAATTATAACAACACGTTCATAAAACAAACAATTATATTAGCAACTACTTTAAAATGCTTTCTGTTATATGTGACAATTATTTCTCAATCACCATTATATATCACAGTAAATATTTATACAGTACATATCAACCATGTTTTATATATTACTACTAGTCTATTGATATATTATATATTACATTCAATATGCAGTTACCAAATGTAATACTTATTAAAATGCACAGTGATTTTTGACACTCTATTAAGAAACTAGATATTATATTATATTCAAAATACAGTTACCAAATAGAATAATTATTAAAAAGCACAGTGATTTTAGACAGACATTTCAACAACTATTTAACTTTGCAGTAAACGTACTTACAAATCATGCTCCTCCACAACGTTTAACATCCATCACGTAATGCGAGAATTCCGCGAGAATTTACGCGTGTATAACGTTTGAACGCTAGTCACGTGGCGTCTACTGTTTAGTGACGTGGTGGTGTCTGCGCATGTCTGTTTCCCGTAGACAACGCCTAGAGCCGAAGCTGAATCGTCTTCGTGAATAAGAATGGAGAATGTCGGCGAGTCAAAAACGAAGCAGGCGAGATTGAATTATGCAGTGAGTAGGAACAGTTTGCTGCCTGCGATCAACGGCAGGTAATCGACGAAAATGTAGGCAGTAAGCCCTACGAAGTGGAGGGAGGGTGATTGCAAGGACAACAAATGGAGAAAGAACAACAGGAAACATGACATGCAGGAAGGTGACAGGGGAGAAAGCGACAGTAGAGAAGGAGGCAGGGACAAGGGGACAGGAGATGAGAGAAGTAGATGCGACAGGAGGAAAGACGAATGGAAGAAAGGAAGTGAGAGGTGATGTGACCAAACGGAAGTCAATAACAAGGACGATGACAAGAAGAAAAGAGACCGGAAAGAAAGGAACAACAGAGAAAGCAGCAGGGGGAAAAGTCAGCAACCAGGGAGATGCAAAACGGAGGAGCTACTCTGAAGCAGTGATCGAGGGGGCATTGAGAACAGAAAGGGTATTTATGGGAGACTCCATTTTGCGAAAGACAGACAGGACATTAAGCAAAGGAGAAGACGTTGACGTTTGTCTTCCGGGGGCTAGGACAGAGGATGTGACTGAACGGGTAGAGAATGTATTGGGGCATGGCCAAGGGGGGTCTATATTAGTACGTGTAGGGACGAACAATGCAGACAGGGATGGAACAACCAGGATAGTAAAGAGATACAGAGAGTTGGTAGAGACACTGAAGAAGACGAGAGTTGAACAGATCATACTCTCAGGAATCTTGCCAGTGATGAGGGGAAGAGGAACAACATTTAGAAACTGCAAGAGGATGGCAATTAACGCACTATTAGAGCAGATGTGTGAAGAAGAAGGAGTTGGATTTGTAGATTTGTGGGGATATTTTGTTGGGAAAGACGACATGTATATGAGAGATGGCCTCTATCTAAGCGGAAAGGGCGCAGCAGTGTTCTCCGAGAACCTTCTTCGATCGATGGACAATGGAACAGGTTGCAACCTTTTAAACTAGTTTCGCAGGGGGAATACACAGAGAAGCCAAATACTAGAGGCATAGATAAAGATAGCAAAAAGACATCAGCAAAGAACAGCCTGGAAAGCCCTACGAAATTTCGTTATAAATGTGTTTGTTTAAATGCAAGGAGCATAGTAAACAAAAGAAATGAACTAAACATTATGGTAGAAGATATTGACCCTCACATAATAGGTATAACTGAATCTTGGGCCACCCCCAATATATCAGATGCCGAATTAGGAATGACAGGGTATGCAATGTTTAGGAAAGATAGATTAGGAAGAAGAGGAGGCGGAGTTATTTTATATATTAAAGAATCCATCCAAGCTTATGAAATAAAATTAGAAAAAAGAAGCAGAATGTGAAGAAGCTGTCTGGTGTAACATAGTTACAGGAAACTCAACATTAACTGTTGGGTTAGTGTATCGGAGTCCAAACATAAGCATGGAAGAGAATGAAAAAATACATAACGCTATCAAAGAAGTGAGTAAACGGGACTGTATTATTATGGGGGATTTTAACCATGGGCATATACAGTGGACATCTCTACAGAGTACCGGGAGAGAGGATCAAGAGTTTTAAATTTATTACAAGATAGTTTCCTTTCTCAACATGTGTTAGAAGCAACCAGGGGCGAGAACGTGTTAGACATAGTATTGAGCTCACAGAAGGAATTTATTGATAATGTCAAGATATGTGAGCCACTGCGGTGTAGTGATCACAACCAGATACATTTTATCATCAAAGTAAAGGGAGAACGGAATAGAAAAATAAGGTACTGGAAAAAATTTCACAAAGGAAGATATAAGGACATGAGGGAATATTTAGCAAAGATAGACTGGAATAACACAATGAAGAATAAGACAGCAACAGAATGCTGGAATATTTTAAAGAGTGAAATTGACGGCGTCGTTGACAAATTTGTCCCCTTGAAAAAAAACAGGGGAAACGGTCAAAGAAGAAACACTTATCGAAGGAAGCCATTAGAAAAATCAAGTACAACCAAATGATGTGGAAGACATATAGACATACCGGAAGTGAAGAAGACTATAGCATTTATAAAGAAGCACTTAATCAAGCTACAGCTGAAATTAGAAATTCAAAGAGAAGCTACGAACAAAAAATAGCTTTTGATATAAAACATGACAGCAAGAGTTTTTATGCGTATGTTCGAAGTAAACAGAAAGTTCAGGATAAGGTCTGTCCTCTAGAAGGTAGTGATGGAAACATAATAACAGAGGGATTCTTAAGGGCAGAAAACCTAAATGAGTACTTTAGTTCGGTGTTTACCAGGGAAGATATTAGTATATTACCAGTACTTGAGACTAAGTTCGAAGGGAGAGAGTTTGACTATTTAGGACAACTAATTGTAACCCCAACAATGGTAGCTATGAAAATAAGAGATATGAAGGATAATAAATCACCAGGAGTGGATGGGATTCCTCCCAAATGACTATTGGAAATTGTAGAACAAATCAGCGTACCGCTTGCAACAGTGTTCAATTTGTCATTAGAGGAGGGAATAGTTCCGTTAGAATGGAA
>JAODUO010000014.1:807500-842500 GCA_025642075.2 Ridgeia piscesae | reverse complement strand
TTAGTACACCCGTTTTTATGTGATTGTATATTTTACAAATAAACTAATTGCTGTATGTTCTGTCGGTATCCCTGTGTCAGGGTCTTGCTGGGTCCCTGCCTGTCGACACACCGGCATCCCCTTTGTACGGCGTCTGTGTGTCTTTGCCTCTGCTAGTTTCGGTCGCTCTGTCTCTCTTCTTTCTGCATCTCAGCCATTCTCTCTCCTGTTCATGTCTATCCGACTGTCTACCTGTCTATCCGACTGTCTACCTGTCTATCTCTTGCTTATTTGTTGCCTTAGCATAATCCTCGGCCCTCTTATGTTTGTGAAGGATGCATTTCCTACATCTGATTTATACAATTGTACATTTAAAAATAAACTATGTAAACACACTCAATTTGTGGTTGCTTTGTTGTGTTGATTGCAGTTGTTGCTATGTAAAGGAAACGCAATGTTATTCAGTATTGCATCATAGGTAAACACAATTCACAGTGGCTCCATCTACTTAGATTCACACGGTACATTATCAAGTAGCAACAAGAAATTTGTCGTTGTAAATCAGCAATCAAAAACCCATTTCAACATGCATTACTCTTCTTCACGTGACTACTCATTCAACCTTATTGCATGTCATGACCCATGAAAAACCAAAAATTAGTTGAAATGGTATGTTTTTAGTTTCAGAAAGAAACCACACATTGCATTGATCACAGGTTCATGCAATACTAACGCGTACGCCAAGTAGTAGGGTTTTCTTACTACAGAGATTTGTTGCTGCTGCCAACAGCGATGTGACTTGGCTGTATGGTTCACACTGTTCTTAATGAAAGGCAGCAATGGTTTCTTTTGACATGCATCTTAAACATTGATCCAGGTCATTCTAAAGACTAGTGTACCGACAGTCTGCGTGTCGGTTTACGAGGTGGCCAGCTAAACTACTGACGACCACACCTGACGCGTTACAAATGCTTCAGCACTGACCACCAACAATGCTAGCGTTAATTAGTCTATTAATAGAGCGTGTTGTTCTGACCATATTAAGATCACTGACAGGTACAACAAATCAATAGGTTGTTCCGACCACGATATAAGGCAGTGTCAATGCAACACAGCGACATCGACGTGGAGAAACAGGAATGTGTAACACAGGTATATATAATTACTTAAGTCTTACATTAACAATCAACCATCACTGCACTGTGCGTGAATCTACGCATAATCGACTATTATACGACGTCAAATGTAGCTCATAAACATGATTGTACGTTATGAGCAGGATGTCATTTCATAACATAGACGAGCCGCCTCAACGTTATGATTGGGCGAGCATGGCGACAGGCGACGATTGTGGTGTGACACTTGAGTTGATATGACAGCAACTACATGTTTTATTGTATTGTATATTTGATTGGATTAGGCACAGACGCGATGACTTTGTCGATGCTCGGTTTTTAGTGTATGTTAGACGTGCGCTATGTTAGTCTTTTCCATGACGGGTTAACACGTGTCAGCACCTGTGAGTGCTGGTAGACAAATATACGAACTCTCTCCCAGGAGCTACGTTGGATGGAATACCGTTGTGTGATATATTCAGATGGTTTTTTTACAAAAGAACAAAAGACGTGATGCACGCACGCACACACGCACGCAGGCCCACACATTCTGGGATATGGTATTCGACTATGAAATGAAATTGATTTTGGGCGCTATCCTTTTATGTTTTTGGTGTATTTCAACGAAAACCATTCTTTTATCGTTGTTTATGTTAATTTGTATAAACACAAACAAGTGTCACTTTAGTTCGAGATCATCGCGTTTTACGAAAGACGCCACGCGGCGATCTTTAGCGTGCTCTGGCGCCATCTGGCGTCAGCGATTTTGTTATTACATAATAACCCAGGCTACGTGTAAGTGCAATGTATTTAATATTTTCATTGATGTCTGTGTCATGCCTTAGAATGTACAGTAGTCGAAACCTATTACACACGATGCTATATTTACATGTGCGTAAAACTAATGTCAGAAACACTGTATCTTCAATAGAAATAGACTATGTTTGCCCACTGGGCCGTGACTACAAGACAGGCGTGGCCAGCCACGCGTGTCAAATACTGGTCGTCATTCTAGCTCAATAACTGCGTGAAAAATATTAAATGTGAATGACAGAAAAGACATGACAATCCTCATATCAACACGGACATATATATGCCCAGTTGACACTTATTGATTCCACAGGTAGATTTGACTAGTAGAGACAGAACAGAATGGCGAACATCGTGAAGAACGTGGCTGGAACAGCCATTGTTGACGTAACGATCGACTCGAGTGAAGGAACAACAGAACCTAGCAGCACAGCCATGAACATTGCCGACAGTGACGTCATCGCAGAGGAAATACAGAGACAGCAGCGAGAGTTGTCTCCTCTCAGATACTGCCGCTTCATCGCTGACAACCCCAAACTGGCATTCGGTAAGACATCACAAACATTCCGACATCCTTAACTATCAAATCCCTAGAATAATATGTGTTCGTTTGTTTTACAAAATTATTCGGCAAACTGGAATATTTCGATTATGAAATGTATTCTAGCTGTCCCTGCTTGTTTACACGTTATTTCACGATATTTGGCTCAACCATTATTGTCTTGTTTCATGTAGGAGACAACGTCATGTTGTACGTTAAACATCAATATAATAGATAACCTATTTACAGTTGTTTTCAAGCAGTTTATGCAGATTTATTTATAGTAGGTCTAAGACTGTACAGGCCTACAACAGAGGTTACATATACCGGGATAGTATGGTCTAGAACATAATATTATTTGTAAATATTAGATCCTTCTTAGAGGTGTGCTACTAGGCCAGCATGTGTCCCGTTGTTCATCGGATAGTATCTTGCTGGTGTTGTCCTGACGCGAATAAAAGACCTAGTGGGGCGGCCTAGCTAACCTATTGTTTATTTTTACACACACACACACACACACACACACACACACACACACACACACACACACACACACACACACACACACACACACACACACACACACACACACACACACACACACACACACACACACTATATATATATATATATATATATATATGTGTGTGTGTGTGTGTGTGTGTGGTGGGTGGGTGGGTGGGTGGGTGGGTGGGTGTGGGTGTGTCTGGGTGCGCGCCCGTGCATGCATGTACAAACGCCCACCCGTCATCCTTCCACTCAAATTTATACTCACAACCGTCTCGTTCAAAAGACTGGCGGAAAGGGTCTCTAGTTAATCCTAGCCAGAACTCCAGGCATTGAATCCCAAGCACCTACTTCCCAATACGGAAATCAATACTTCACCGACCTACTTCTACAGCAGGTATGTACAGGTGACGTTGATGTTGGCATTATACACGAGGCGCGCTGGTCGCGCCGTACTGATCTGTCGGCGTAGATGTGGACTGTAGGCGTCGTTCCGTGTCAAGTAAAATCCAACACGTGTCTTATTCCGGAAGTGCACGAACATGCATCGATTTCACTATTCATGATTAGTCGTGCGGTAGTGTAGGATCACATGGCTGAACATGTACCAATGCAACGCACGCTCTCTGACACCTGTCTGAAATCGGTAATCGTCGGAAATCACAGCATGTTTTCTATGAATACGACGCCTTGATCGGAAGCGCCATAAAACGTAGGTCTTGTTGCAACAGCAGCTGCACCCTGGGATTGTTCTTAATATATGCGAGCGGTGAGCAACGCTGGATCATTGCCGAGTGTATTGACTAATATGTGCTGCGGCAGCGACGTACGACGGCAATGAGATGGCGGTAGAGCAGTGGCAGGTGCACGTCCCAGATCGGCTTGCACCGAAAGGTACCGGCCTTGACGGTGTGGTCACTCCGACTCGGTCAGTTTTGAGAGTACCACAAAGCATTTACGTGTAGCTGAAACCAACTCAGCTTGCATGGTCAACAACACGTGACCATGAACGGCCTTCATAGTACACCTCGCGGGTGTTACGCCTTCTACCTATGGCGGACACGACACGGATCGATGTCGAGTGCAACAGAAAGTTACTGACTGACGGCCGTTCGACAAGCGGAGACTACATTCTACAAGTGTAGCTGCCACGGCATGGCGGGCGGCTCGGCACACGTGGCCCGGACAGACACGGTCAATGTAGCATTCGACGCAGAGGAAGGGAATGCAGAGTCAGTTGCCGACGGTCAGACAGGACCAAGAAACTGTGTTACAGACGTAACCGACAGTGACGTCATCGCAGATGAAATAGAGATAAAGAAGCGAGAGGTGTCGCCTCTCAGGTATTGCCGCTTCATCGCTGACAACCCCAAACTGGCATTCGGTAAGATTCTTCCAGACGCCGTCGGTTCAAGCAAAGTCGCAATGACAAACGCAGCGCCCGCTAGCTGCGCTGACCGATGTCACGGTTTGAGATGGCAAACGGTTTCAGTTTGTCCTCTTCGCGTTGCGCATGCATTAACATTGTTTATCGGTTTCACTTAGCCCTAACTCTAGCAGTGTTCTACATTTCTACACTAATGAATATCACTTATATATCTGCTTAATGTTTTTGCTTAAATATGATCTTACTGCTTTGATTTGAAATTACCCTTCAATTAATTTTCATACATGCGCAGTGCGAAAGGGATATCGAAAACGGAAACATTCTCAAACGATGACACCTAATCTGCGTTGTCATAGGCGACCGTTGGTCTGAGGTACTATTTTAGCCCTTTCATATCTCACTTTTTACCAGCGTTTCTGTTTGGCGATAAACGACATATATTTGTTACGCAGCAATTCAATCGTTACATTATGTAATATGTCTGTCTGTCTGTCTGTCTGTCTGTCTGCCTGTCTGTCTGCCTGCCTGCCTGTCTGGCTGGCCGGCCGGCCGGCTTGCTGGCTGGCTGGCTTGCTGGCTGGCTGGCTGCTTGCTGGCTGGCTGGCTGGCTGGCTGGCTGGCTGGCTGGCTGGCTGGCTGGCTGGCTTCTGCTGCTGCTGGCTGCTGCTGCTGGCTGGCTTCTTGGCTGCTTGCTTCTGGCTGGCTGTGGCTGGCTGCTGGCTGCTTGCTTCTGCTGCTGGCTTGGCTGTGCTGGCTCTGTCCTGTGCTGCTTCTGTCTGTCTCTGTGCTCTGCTCTGGCTGGCTGCTGCTGCTCGCTAGGCTGGCTTTGGCTGGCTGCTTGCTGGCTGCTGGTCTCTTCTTCTGCTGCTGCTGCTGTCTTCTTCTTCTTCTTCTTCTTCTTCTTCTTCTTCTTCTTCTTCTTCTTCTTCTTCTTCTTCTTCTTCTTCTTCTTCTTCTTGCTTCTTGCTTGCTTCTTCTTGCTTGCTGTTCTGTCTTCTTCTCTGTGCTTCTTCTTCTTCTTCTTCTCTGCTTCTGTCTGCTGCTGGCTGGCTGGCTGGCTGGCTGGCTGGCTGTGTGTCTGTCTGATTGGCTGTTGTTGTACATACTCCTGAATCATTCTTCGACAAAGAAGTGGTATGATTACATACTGTATTAGAATTAACATTTTTGGGCTCAACATTGATCATAAAAACTTTACCAATTTTCCTTGACGAATTTCATTACATCGCGCCAGCTCTAGCTGAAACGATATTCTAGCAGCTGTAGCGGTTGTGTGTTTCAGGTTTGACATTTGGCGGCCACATCCTGATTGTTGTGGTGACAGCCACTTTGGCTGCAACTGGCTACGACATCATTCCCACAACTGCTCTGAACGACACGACTCTGAACATCCGCAACAGCGACGACTATCTGCGTCACATGGCGTGGTTGAACAGGTTCGAGGACGGCACGATCAGGGGGCGTGGCTTCGTCAAAGCAGATCAAAACAGCACGCAGGTGGGAACAGACTACAATACTGCTTCTTTTGCATTAGTGATGTTGTTATCTACGCTTTTACGATTGGGTAATGGGAATTGGTCTTTGAATAATGACGAGACACCGACGGAAGCTGTCCTTTATTGTGCAAAGTTGATTAATTGTATTACTACAATTGTCAACACTCACGCAAGCGACCATACGTACACACACACACACACACACACACACACACACACACACACACACACACACACACACACACACACACACACACACACACACACAACACACACACACACACACACACACACACACACACACACACACACACACACACACACACAAAACCAGTATATATATATATATATATATATATATATATATATATATATATATATATATATACTACACACCAATGCTTTCATTCGTACATATCGCTGTGAGTTGTAGTCCTATGTGGTAAGCGTCGTCTGTCCACAGATGACACGCTCGCGGAAAGGTGACGTTCTTGAGTTGTTCTTCGAGCGAGACGACGGCAACGTGCTCACAAAGGCAAACCTGCAGAAGATGAAAGAAATCGAGGACGAGTTCTGGAACAACGCCGAGTTCCAGTCGAGCTTCTGCATGAGAGACGAGATTCCTCCGTACGCCTGCGTAAAGCCGGTGTCGGTGCTGCGATTCTTCGACGGCACCTACAAAGGCGTCGACCCCATTCTCATCGACCCAGATTTCGACAACATCCCGGCGGGTGCTGAACGCCGCAAGGATGAACAACCAAACAAGGGCTGCTCTCTACTACAGCCTCGGCACGAACTCTATCATCACCGCAACCCGCGCCTCGGCCACCATTGTACGGGAGAAGATCTTCCTGGGAATGCCTCTCGAAGGCTACGAAAATAACTCTGACCGGGCAGGGGAACAGTTCAAAGCCATCCAGAAGTTTACTGTCGCCAACTTCAAACCGATCGGACAAAAGTACTTCTCTGAAGGCGCGGGGGATATGGAGTTCTTCTACAGCAGTCTCACACTGTTGATAGATGCTCTCGAGTCAATTATTTATCGTGACTTTTCCCTTGTCATTGGTAGCTTTGTCTTCATCACGTTGTTTCTACTCTTCCAGACCCGGTCTTTCTGGGTATCAGGTTGGGCCATTTTTGGCATTTTGACCGGGTTCTTCGGCGCCAATCTCATCTATCGCATTGTACTCGATTTCCGGTACTTCGGCTTTTTCAACATCCTCGCCGTCTTCATCCTGCTGTGCATCGGCGCCGACGACGTCTTTGTCTTCTTCGACACGTGGAAGTTTTCTTCGCATTACCAGTACAAGTCGCTCGCGCACCGCCTCTCCGACTGCTACCGGAAGGCGGCCGGCGCCATGTTGTACACGTCACTTACGACGGCCGTCGCGTTCGCCGTGAGTGCGGCGTCGCCACTGCTCGGGATCTCGACTTTCGGCGTCTTTTCGGCCTTACTTATTATCGTCAACTACATATCCGTCATCGTCTTCTTCCCCACCGTCATCGTCACCTACCACATCTACTGGGAGAAATACAGGTGCTGTTGTTGCTGTCCACACGACAACAGCTCAGTCGCCAACGTCAATGATTCGACATCAACAGCCTCGAAATCGAAGGGGGGCAAACGTCACGGTATCATAGTGCGTTTCTTCAGTGGCCCCTACTTCCGGTTGATCACCCATCCCGTCGCTCGCTGGCTCATTCTCACCTTTTTCGCTTTAGTTGTTGCCGCGTCGATATACTTCGTCACACATCTGAAGATCAACGATGCAATGGTAAGGTTATGTTTATTCCTGTCGCCTCACGTCATTAATTAAGAGGATTGCGATATGTACTTTGCAGGATGTGTATCCGTGACACGTATTAATTGCAGTTGTCGACACATATTAGTTGCAATTGTCGTCTGCATTCATTACTTAGTGGCTGACTCAACATGAAACGAAATGCTCTCACAATGTCAGTTATGCTGATGTTGAAATTTATTAACTATTATCTATAATCCCTTCTAACGAAACGGACGCTGGAGCAAGCATTGCGAAGACGCCCAAAGGATATAAGTCACATTGCTGAACTTTAATCAAGATAGTAAATTTGTACGCAAATAATGTCTTTTTGACCAATATAATTAATATATATATATATATATATATATATATATATATATATATATATATATATATATATATATATATATATATATATATATAACAGTAGCAACGATGTTTTATTCCAGGTTAAGATCCTTAGAGGGAATAGCAATTTCGGCCGCTACATCGCTAAGAGTTTCTCCGCGTTCCCCCCACAAGACGATTCGATGACGACCCACGTGATGCTGGTTTGGGGTCAGAAGAAGCAGGACATGGGCAAGTGTGGTCACACTGACCACCTGTGTAAGGGCAGCACGGTCTGGGACGACTCGTTCAACCTCAACTCACCCGACGCACAACAGGCGCTACTGGTTCGTCTCTGTGTGTGTGTGTGCGCGCGCGCGTGCGTGCGTGCGTACGTGCGTGTGTGTGTGTGTGTGTATGTGTGTGTGTGTGTGTGTGTGTGTGTGTGTGTGTGTGTGTGTGTGTGTGTGTGTGTGTGTGTGTTGTGTGTCTGTGTGTGTCTGTGTGTGTCTGTGTGTGTCTGTATGTATGTGTCTGCGTTTGTATGTGTGTGCGTTTGTATGTGTGTATGAATATATGTATGCATGTATGCATGTATGTATGTATGTATGTATGTATGTATGTAGTGTGTGTTTTGTATTTTGTGTATGTGTGCATGCGTGCATGTGTGTATGTATGTATGTATGTATGTATGCATGCGTGTGTGTGTGTGTGTGTGTGTGTCGCGCGCGCGTGTTGTAGTGAGACAAATGTTTAAAACTGTTGAAACGTACAGCGTATGACAATTCAATCATTATTCCATATAATTGTTCATTTCCTTGTTTAAAACACTTGTTTTGATGATAACCTTTCATGTTGCCCACAGACATTTTGCCTGAAACTGAAGACGATGTCGAAAGAAGAGCGCGAACGTTTGCACATCCGCGATGAGTTGTTGTCTGGAGAGCCGGAAGTAGACTGCTTCTTGGACGACATGAACTCCTTCTATCTAGTACGGGTGATGCTAGATTTGGTGATATCCTATCTAGTAAATGTGTTGATCGCACTTTGCAACATAGATAAAATCAACTCTTCTGCTATTACGAAGTACGGATCAAGGGGTAATTTGAATCACTTAAGTTATAAATATTTGTAATAAAGTTGATATTTATATCATAATTATTTAGATTGTCTTCAGGGTCATCTTCCCCATTTACCTGAGTACGTAGTGTGTAGCATATATGTATTAAACTTGCTAAATCAAAGGTGTGTTTCAGACCACCACTCAATTTTGGTATCGCAGAGTAGAACGTCCAAAACGTACTGTGTATGATAGAGCTGGACTCTTGCACTCACTCAAACTGGGAATAGCATTTTAGACATAGAATGACAGATTAAAGCTAAACACAAATACCTTGCGCACATTTGTGCTACAAAAAAGTAGTAAAAAATAAAATAAAATATCAAAATTGAACTCTTTAGTAAATCAACACAGACATGAGCAGACTTGAGTCGACAATACACCCGAACAATGTAGTATTGTTTTCCTTTATGTTAAATTATATTAGGTTTCTGACATAAAACCTGTTAGAAACTAAAGGCAAATGCAAGTATGTGATCAGTACCAATAGTTTATCAGCAAAAGGCGGATCCGCATTAGTTAATTAAACATTAGTTTTAAAATTTACACAATTTGTGTGATTGCTGACGAAATCACGTTCGACAATGCCATTTGAATTTCAGTGTAAAATGGTTGGGTTACATTATATCTACAAATCAATACAGTGTAGACGGGGAATATCGTTTTATGAATGAACGCTTTCAAAAGCAATACGCATCTCCGTAGTCAATTCAACAATACACAATCAGATGCGTTCGTGTTGTATTTAGGGTGAGTTCCCTTTGTTCTCCAGTCGGAACAAGACCGCGAGGTGTTTGGCAGTCGCGTCTACCCGAACGACACGTCCCTTGCTGTGCCGGTGGGAGAAGTGAAGGGTCGCCTCGTGATGGACGCCAACCCTGTCATCTACAGCAGCACACGGCCAGCCAACTTCTCGAGGTACTTCGAGGTAAACGCTTCAGTCCTTTCGTGACAATGTCGTGGGTGTGAAGTTTGGTTCTCTAGCGGAGAAACGTAGAAAGTGTGACTGTTGAGTAAACCTCGTTAGTTGATTCGTGTGTTGGTGTATTTTACAGTATTGTTTCGGGAAAGTGATTAGACTAATGAGGATGCTTGAGACGGTCATGTTTACGGTCCAGGTGATGACGTCTTTCTGGTTGTACAACGCCTTCCAGCCTCCCGTCCCCTCTCCCCAGTTCTTCCAGTACGCGGGTCTGCTGGGAGAGACCGAGGTCCCGGGCGAAACCGTCTCCGTGGAGCTGCCGTCGAGAGGACAGAGTAAGTCTCATCGTGCATCGGCTAGTTTCAATTATTAATTTAATTAACTAATTTTACTTAATGTAACATTAGTAATCACATATTTTCAACATTAAGTTTAATTAATTAATTAATTAATTAATTAGCTAGTTTGTTGGTTTAGTTACTGTTGACAATAAAGGTTAGCTAGGTATGATTATACACTTGTAATTGTTTTAGACTAAGTATATCACAATGTGGAGGCAGATAAACAACTTTTACAAAATGTAAATACAATGATAATGTGCTAAATGTATACATCAATACATATACGAGTGTTACTTTCGCAGTGTTGATCTATGTGTATGGCTCGAGGCTGAGGTACGCCGCAGTCAAAGTCAGCACTGACATCAACATGGCGAGTCTCGGTTTCGAGGAGGGCTTACCCATCCGGGACGCATGGGAAGACTTCATGACGAAAGAGGTGAGTTCGTCCTTTCTAAGGGGCACGATTGATTGTTTTGGAAGAAAACACATATTTCTACTGAGGCACAAACACATTTCCGTTTCGGCGACGTGTTAGCAGCTTTTCTCCTCAATATTGTCTCGTGTGTGACGCTTGTGCTGGAGGCATTGTTCAGCAGACCATAAGTATTGTAAGATGAGACGCAATGTCATCTGTCGTGTCTCATCCACGCAGACGTTGTAAAACTCATTCCGTATCTGACCTAGCCAATAGTGTGTATATATCGAATGACTTTCTGGTGTAAGCTTATATAACGCATTTCTACCGTTGCCATCCAACTATTAACGACGTGACACCGAGGAAGATAAGCTCAACCTTTAAGTTAGACATGCATCTCGTTCATGCAGCCAATGCTTGTTGTTGCATTAGCTACTAGCAGTCATTGTGCGTTGGTCGTCTGATGATGAAGCCAGTCATTAAAACGTATGCACCGTCCTGTGCTGTTGTTGTTGCAGAAGAAACTGATGCCTGACTCTCTCCAGGGCGGATTCCAAATGACCCCGAACACGCTGTGGCACTGGCTCGCCGTGCAAAAGGTACGTCTATGTCCTTCGTGTAGTCACAGTACAGATATATTGGTCCAGCCGTGTCGTAAACGTTTTAGTTTTAATATGCATATTTTTCAGAATTTCGTCAATGCAAATATTTTTCTAGCAATTGTTATGGCTTGTAAAATACTACTCTGTATGACTACTTAAAAAGCCAAACTGCAGTCTAGACTAATAAGATGCTATATATGTGTTATTGGTATTATAATTATACGCTTAAGATGTTTTAATCCTGCACCCATCATAAACAAATATAACATATTATTCATTCATTGCTCGTGAAATATGTCGAAATACCTGGAAATCATACATTATATTTAAGATAAGATCACATAGATATAATCTACGAATCCAGGAACGCGAAGTACTAACACAAATGTCCAACATCTGTTTGTTACTACAATTACACTGTCCGTGTAGACGCTGGTGGTGTCGGCCATGACGGGCATAGGAGCCGGTCTGGCGGTCGCCTTGCCCATCCTCATCTTCGCCACGTCCAACGTCTTCACCGGTCTCCTGGCGACGTGTTCCATCGTCCTCAGCACGCTGTGTGTCGTCGCCGTCATTCCACTGGCTGGGTGGAAGTTCGGGGTAAGTCGAGGCTTCAAATCCCTGCCGCAGGTCAACAAACTAAGTCGTCGCCTCACCTTTCCATTATTGCATACCTCGACACATACAGTTAATAGAGGCGGATCCAGAGGTTGTAGTTTGGAGGCCCAACAGCTGAAATGCAGGCTCGCCCAAAAAGCGAAGTCGACTCCGCTGTCCAGTTGTCGGGTCTTGACATCGGAAGATGGGGTGAGGGTGGGGGAAGGGTGATGTTCAAATTATATCGTCCGCCTTCGTAACTTCGGCTTGTCCGCTGTCTCCCCACCACCGAGATTGTGGGAGTAGGGTGCCCTGGAACATCTAGAATCTTTCTTCTCCGCGCCGCCATAAATTCAACTTCCCCGCTGTCTCCTCCCCACAAATGATGACATCGGAAGACGATGGGATTTATTTTTTGCTTCAAAGTATTACAAAGATCTCAGGGGCACTATGGGGCTCATGGAAAATTGCATAAAGAAAAGAATAATTCCAAACACCATCCTGGATCTGCTTATGCGCTAAATGTTATAGCTGTGTACTTTCCTGTCGAATTGCCCACGTTCTGCCTGGTAATGTCTTGAAGTCATCACTGGTAATTTCTTTAATTTGAAAAGCTGCGGCTGCTTGCTCTCTACATTTTGGAGGTTATATACGACCAACCAACAGGCTCAACATGTATCTGGGAAATGCACTTTAAGTAATCTATTGGCTATTGCAGGCAAATGCTGCTATTATATCTGTCTTAATGTCGCACTGTCTCTGGCAGGTGATGGAATCCCTCAACCTCATCCTAGTTGTCGGTCTGTCCGTGGACTATGTCGTGCATCTTGCGGAGGGATACAGCCGGTCGTCGCACAGCAAACGGCTTGGACGTCTTCACGACTCGCTCGCTCAGGTCGGGATCTCGATACTGTCTGGAGCGTGCACGACCCTCGGCGGGTCGGCCTTCCTACTGTTTGCCGAGATCGTGCTCTTCATGCAGTTCGGCCTCTTCTTATTCGCCACCATTCTCTTCTCCATCGTCTTCGCTCTCGGCTTCTTCTCCACCCTCCTCGGTATTCTGGGGCCTGAAGACGACCGCGGCTCAATCAAACCGTTCAAGCGCTGGCTGTGGAAGGTTGTCACGTGTAAGGTCTGCAGAAAATGATGGAACCGCTGCAGGCACAACACGCGTGATATCGAACAACGGTCGTATGGCCAGTACTGGCTTCCCAAAGATAGCCTTTCATGTCTTAATTCTTTGCACTCTAACTTCAGTGCTAGGGGTATTAGCTCCGTCGATGATGGTGATGGTTTCAGTGGTCGTCGCCAGGGTGCACTTTGTTTTTATGGTGACGATCATAGACCCATCCATTGAACCTTTGATTTATGACGATGAGAAGACTCATATGTCATAAAATTACTACTTCTAATGCCACAATTCTTGGTCTTAATGTTTATCTACCATATCAGAGCGGTCATAGTGTTGGTGAATACCAAGTTATTTTAGGCAAGATCTAAGCCATAAGTGACCCATTTGAATCCAGTAATATTTTTTTATCATTGGTGATTACAACAGTGATTTAACCAAGACCAGCTTGTCTTCTCCACATCTAAATTCTTTTATTAGTAAATGCCACCTTATTCCCAGTGACATTAAATACCCCTCCCCCAATTTTTATTCATACGTTAGCGATGTTCGTGGTTCTAGGAGCTGGCTGGATCATGTGGTCTGCATCCACTCCAGCCATCTGTTTCTGATATGGTAATAAATTATGATTGTATATCTTTGGATCATTTTCCTGTATCCTTTACCGTTTCTGTCAAATTACTACCCACCTCAGAAGCGTCCACTACGAAACAAACTTGTAAGCCCAGTCCCATGTGGGAGTATGCCTCCTCCTAAGACCTCAACTATTACTCCAAATTTGGTTGGTTTTCTTTTATCTGGCATTGATGTACCACAAGCTGCTTTATGTTGTACCAACCCTAACTGTCATGATGAAGCCCATCAGCTACACTTGTGCAAATTTTATAGTGATATTATTAATTCTCTTACGGATGCTCCCGATGTTATTCTTACTAAAATTCATAACACGTTTCCAAAACACACGATTCCTGGTTGGGACGACCTAGTCAGGGACTCCCATCAGACTGCTAGAGAATCTTCCTCATCTGGCGGTCTGCTGGGAGCCCCAGACACGGGCCTTTGTATGATTTAATGACAACTAAACTTGCACAGTTTAAACGCAATAGAAGACTTTGTGAAAACATTGCCGAATCTCTTAAGGATGAGTGACTTGCTTTCAATCTGAGCAGACATGATTTTAAAAACTTTTGGAAGGGCATCAAACAAGCAAGTAATGCCAGGATACCTACCCCAATAATGCTGGAGGTGCCTGTGGTGCTGAAAATGTCAGAAATATGTGGCTTCATCATTACCAATCGCTGCTTAATTCTATACCTGATTCTCCTGTTCCCATTCACAAGATCGATATGTATTGTAGCAATATTCAAATTAATGACAATATGATTGTTTAAGTTAAAGAACTACAAGAAATAATATCAACTATGCCAGTTGGAAAAGCGAGCTGGTTACGAGTAATGAACATTTTAAGTATGCTAATGAGAAATTACATGTTCGTATGTCACTGTTATACAGTAGTTTTTTAATACATGGTTTCTTACCTGATATAATAATGGTTACTATCATAGCTCCCATCATTAAAAAATAGATCTGGTGATTTGTTAGATAAAAACAATTACATACCCATTGCCCTTGTCACAGTTGCTAGCAAACTTTTTGAAACATTAATATTATCCAGGGCTACCCCATTTCTCACTACATGTACCAATCAATTTGGATTTAAAAAGCAATACTCTATTGAGATGTTTATATTTTTTTGAAAAGAACTTTTTTCGAAACTTTACTGCGAATGGCTCCTCTATGTATGTTACAATGTTGGATGCCTCCAAAGCCTTTGACAAAGTAAACCACGGTAAGCTATTCGGTAAATTAATTGCCGGTGGCTGTCCCGCTTTTATTGTACATATTCTATACCACTGGTATAGCACCCAAACATTTACCATGGTGGCAGAGATTTTCTAGCTTTTTTACTGTTTCAAATGGTGTTAAACAGGGTGGTATCCTTTCCCACCACCTTTTCAATGTGTACATGGATGTTACACAAGTGTAAGTCTCAACAAATTCGTTGTCTTTACGCAGGCATCTTAATCAACCACTTCATGTATGCTGATGACCTCAGTATTTTTTCTCCCAGTGTTGCTGGTTTGAGAAAACTGACAGATTGTTGTGCCAAGTATGGCGAATTGTTCAATATTACTCATAATGCCAACAAGACCTATTGTATGGTTATTGACAGCAAACCTCAGGACATGAAATATATTCATTGTATCAATCTCAATAATCATTTATTACCTTATACTACGAAATGTAAACATCTTGGTCATACAATCAACAACCTTACTCATGATGACGACATTGCCTGACAAAAAAGCCTATATGCACAAGCTAATGGTTTAGCTCGAAAAAATGTCTTTGTAGTACTTCCACCAAATTACTGTGCACCAACGTACACTTCTAATCGTTGGTGCAAATTCAAAAATCTGAGCTTGAAAAGCATTACCGTCGCACACAATAACAGTCTCAGAATTGTACTTAACTTACCATCAAGATGTAGTTCAACTATATTAAATCTTTCAATGAACGCATATGCTCATCCATATTTAGCTTTTTGTGTCGTCTTCATCAGTCTGAAAACCCTCTTTTTGTCAATTACTCAGATATATATTTTAGAAGTTCTATGTTCATATATTGGAGATCACAATTGTACACATGATATTTGTATTGTATTGTTTAACCCTATTTTTAAACATTATCTTAATCACATTTTCAAATTATTTTCATGACCTATTTATTAGTTTTTATTTATTTGTATTACCCATTAAAAATTACTTGTACCACATAATCGCTTAATTGTATTTTATGTATTGTACCTTTTCATTGTATTTTATGCCAGTGTCGTGTGGCCAGAAATGTTGCGGTTATATAAATATTTACTGTTCATGTGATTGTGTTCAAGAAAAAGGTAATAAAAATAAATGTATTGTCGACGCGAATTGAAGATCATTGCGGGTCCAGCAGTTGTGTACAATTGAGAGGACACGAATGCGAGTTATACACGCATTAATATTTCAATTTCTCTTCGTTTGTAACAGCTAAACAACCTCCTTAGACAGTTAAACTACAGAACACTACGGTACTGGTGTGTTTGTGTGTGTGTGTGTGTGTGTGTGTGTGTGTGTGTGTGTGTGTGTGTGTGTGTGTGTGTGTGTGTGTGTGTGTGTGTGTTGTTTTGTGGTATATATATATATATATATAAATTATATATATATATATATATAATATATATATATATATATATATATATATATATATACTATATATATATATACACACACACATTACTACACACATACAAACGTCAACTGCTGACGTTTTTTACCACAATATTTTACACTTTGTAGCAAACCTTGCAGTACGCACATAGATAATATATATATATTATATATATATAATATATAAATACACATATATATATATATATATTGTGTACGTACGTATGTGTTGTGCGGATATATATATACATTATATGTAATATATATATATATATATATATATATATATATATATAATGTACAAATATTATGTACAAACATATATATATATATATATATATATATATATATATATATATATATATATATATATATATAATAAAGTAAAGGTCCTCAGATATAAAAAAAATCCTGTCGTAAGGTAAGTCAGTAATATTTGATTGACTAACAAATGCTTCGTGTGTGACCGGGGTATTGGGTTCATCAATATTGACTCCAGTTTCTCGTCATCTGGAGTCCACCAGGCGATCCTACTACACAACGAGGAGGCCCGGCATCAGTCATCACTGACCTGTAGTTACGTTGCCTGGCGTAGTTGCCTCTTGGTCGACGTAAACCGTTCAATGCAGCACGTCGTTGTTAGGGTACGCCATTGGAGCGGGGTTTTTCCTCACTCCGCGGCCTTTGGTTCAGGATTACATACCGGACTGCCCGTCCTATGCAGGCGTACTGGGACGTTCGGTTGGAAATCATCCCGATGTCCTACAGACGCACGCACTCCAAGGTCACGCTCTGTGTGCTCGACGTCACGCTTACTCCAGCCATCCACGCCGCCCACTACAGATAAACCACCGTGCTGGTTCGCGGGAGATACAGCATTTCGCTTCCTATTTATGTTCTTCGGTCCACTTGCCGACAGAAGCGCTGGGATAATAAGCAACCCATGAAACGCGCCCAGTAAAATGACCAAAACCATCGTCTTGAAAAAGGTGCGGAATATGTAAGAGGCAGAGAATGCCAGCGCTGTTACACCAAGGACTGACGACGCTGCACCTTGTGCTATAGGGTAGCCGAGAGCGTGCAGGGCATTGCGCATGCGTTCATCACCAGTGTCGCCATCTGCTAAAGCGAAGGCGTACGTCATATGCGCCGAAAAGTCAACCGAGAATCCGATGCATATGATAATGTTGATCATTGAGATCGAGTCGAGATTTACGTCCCACCACGTCATATAACCTATGACCCCGATACAGATGGACACGATGCTGAAGGTCACCCACAAACTGCACACCGGATGTGGTATGAGAACTAACGACACAACAAACATGGCAGTCGTCGCTATAACAAGATTCCGTCGTGTGTTTGGCCAAACGGCGATGAACTGATCGTAAAAGATGAACGCTGGATGAAACACCGTCACGTTCAAACTGACGTGTTTATCGGCAATTTCACGAGCAGCTAACATCATGTTGGTTTTCCGAGCAGATGTGTCTATATTTTTTGAAACCACGAAGAAACGTGAGTATTTCAGTTTGTTGGATTCTGTTTTAATGTCCAAATTGTAACTGAGACGGCTGTAGTTTGACAGGAAGTAACGTAATATCTCCGCCGCGTTCCCAGAGTCAACACCGACGCTTTTCGTGAATGCCGAAAAGTCCCGACTCCACGCGGATGTAAAGTTTTGGCCATGGAAATATTCTGACGTTTCGAATTCTTGTATCATTTCGTCGATTTTGTTTCGCTCTGTCATATTCCACAATTCCACCTCCTTTTCAACTTTGACGCTGACGACAGGTCCGTACTCACGGAAGTACTTGATGTCTTGAGCGAAGTAATCGACGACGTACGAATCATCTCTGGCTAGGCGAACTAAACTGAGGCCCTCTTTGACAGTGCAGCAACCCCATATAGCGAACCCTAGGTACACGACGTAGACGTTGAGGAGAAATACTTTGAATGGACGCGTCGACAGCATACGTCCCCACGAGTCTCGGAAGAACGTCATCGACCTCACGTCGGCCGTCTTCTTGCTGTCTTTCATCTCCTCCTCCGTGTACCCGCCCGTACAGAACAGTCGGAAGATGGCGCTGCGGTGCTCTGCGGGACAAACCATAGACACGAACAAATTAGAAGTGGCATAAGTATAGCTTTTGTAATGTAGACTCTGCAACGTATCTTGGTTAAACAGGACCGTTGTCTGTTATTTCGCCGGCCGGTTGATCGGAGAACACCAAACTTTGACGTGGCTTACATGCTGTGTGTAGTACCTGATCTACATGGGCATACTTCCTCTTGCAGTTATAACAGGCATTACTCAAATTATATTATGCTCAATAGTAAGAAATATGGTTCTAACTGTGTGTACTAGTGGTTAGCATCGGCAATTTTAGGTAGTATTTAAAGTAGATGTCCTTAAAATCTGTAGTATTTATTCGCAACATCCGAAGTCTAACGTGTAGTAAGTAGAACACTCTATGTATTCTCGTTGCAGCTTCCATGTATCTATCAGCGAAACGCAATAGCTGACACAAATTCCGTTATCATATAAATAGTGTGTTTTATATACATGTTCCCCTACTATTATATGCTGTTATATTTACCTGCTTTTGACTTGGGCACGGCCTTCCTGCATGTCACTGGGTGTCTGTTGCCGGCCTCTCGGTGGCCTGTTATCACCATGCAGGCGGCGAAGAAGGTGATCTGATAGAAGTAGTCGAACAAGACAGCGATCGCCGTGTAGGTACAGAAGATTCGCACCGACCGGAACTTCGTGATTGTCCCAATACCAATCGATAGAACGTCCGTAAGACTTGTTATCGTGATTGACAATGCCGCTTCCGAGAACGCCTTGCCCATGCGCTCTTCAACGGACAATCTGCAGTTCGTCTTACGCCATGTTGCCAGCATGACAAACATGTCGTCGACGCCAATACCTGTTATATAAAATATATAAAACAGGTTGTAACAATCGCAAACAACGAATACAAATTGCAGCAAAGACGAATACGAATAATATTTCAAGTAAAATCCTTTGGTTGACATAATAAATATCTATATATACAATATATGTTTAAATAAATACATAAAAATGCACAGATCAATACATAACCTATAAAACATTTATATCCAATTGATATAAACTAGTGTTGAGTGATTTTGCATAGCTTGTCAAAGTATTTTATCATCTCATTATTATGCGTACACACTAAATGAACTAGCAAAATCACGAACTACGGCACAGGTTTTAGTGCACAGATGCCACGCTTTTATTATTTTTAACAAATAATAAATATAATCTTATACAGGTGCCAGAAATACGACTCACCAAGTACGAGAAATGGAGTCGCAGCTGCGATATCAATAAAAGGAATGCCAGTATGAAGCACGAATCCGAATGACGAGACTACAGCGAGACAGGCCGAGAGTACGCCGAGATTCCCGAGGCACGGCTTACTGCGCACCCAATCAGCGCTCATGCAGGACAAGACGGAGAATGTAACCATGACGACGAACAAGATCGATATTAGCGAGAAGACAGTATCAGCGTTCCGCTTCAGTTCGTCCTCGATAGAGTGAGCAGTGAAGCGAGTCACGGTGATGTGCTGGTGCGTCTTGGCGGCGAGAGTTGACAAGAACGCCTCTTGCCACTTTTGAGCTATCTCGGTAAATGCGATGTCAGAACGCAGGTAGTAGTATAGGGACCACGCTTTAGCTTTGGTGCCGCCACCTGTCGTCACTCCACCAAGGGTACTTCCAAGAAACAACCTGACACTGGCAGAGCCAGGCTCTTGTCGTAGCCAGTGAAAGGGGTAAGACAAGAGGCTTAGATCAAAGTTCTTGCCGCTATTCAAGCGAAGTAATGCGTCTGACGCATTCCCACACGCGCCTGCGCATACGTCCCTGTAGCCGTACGTCGTCCCGCTTACTTCCACTTTCATATTTCGAATGTCCTTGTCTAGCTGCACTACTTCGTCAAAAACCCGAGTCGTCAACACGTTTCCGCCAGTCTCCGTCGTCGTTACAATCACACGACCATATTCACCGAGAATTGTCATTCTGGTTGGACTGAACTGGTCTGGTCTGTCGCTCTCGTTGAAAAGCGCTTGCATAATGGAGCGTTCATCCTTCGAGCGGGCTCCGTCGGGGGAGAACAAGTTCTCCAGGTTGTATTCTACTTTGAAGTTGTAGAAGCCCGACCCGAGCGCCGCGGCCAGCAGCAGCGGACAAATGATGAACCAAGTGGGATTGCGGGCGATAAAACGACCGTAGATGTAGAAGAACCTACTTAGTGGCCTCTCAATACAGTCGAACTGTACCATTGTCGTTGCTACTTCACGATGCTTTGTGGCGTGCGTAATTCAGTAATTCCTCGTACTGAAAAAGTCAAATATACCTTATATGTAGACATTAATTATATTAATATATATATATATATATATATATATATATATATATATATATATATAATATATATATTATATTATATATATATATATTATATATATATATATATATATATATAATATGATACATATGTGTGTGTAAATATATATGTACACATATATATATATATATATATATATATATATATATATATATATATATATTTCAGTAATTCCTCATACTGACAAAAAGACAAATATATCCGTTTGTATTATGTAGGCATATAATTATATGCCAACATAATATATATATATATTATAATATAATTATATATATATATATATATATATATATATATATATATATATGTGTATAGATATATATTTAAGAAATTATATATATGTAAACATGTATGTATATATTATTATGAGCTTATATATATATATATATTTGATACATATGTGTGTGTAAATATATATGTACATATATATATATATATATATATAATTCATATATATCTATATATATATATATATATATAATTAAATATATATATAATTAAATATATATATATATATTATATCAACAATATATATATGTATATAATATATATATATATACATATATATATATATATATCTATATATATATACTATACATATTGTGCTTTGGTAACATTTTACAGAAATTATATATATATATGTAAACATTTACTATTATACTTATATTATATATACATATAATTTTCATAATATGTGTATGTAACATAATATATATATATATATATAATATATATATATATATATATATATATATATACATGAATATATATATATACACTGTATATATATATATAATATATATATATATATATATATATATATATATATAATATATACATATATACATATATGCCTAGCAACATGTATTGCAAGATCAAATTGTACTTAACTACATATTGTTACTAATATGTTGTTGAATTTCTACCACTTGGAACCCACGCATGTAGTTGACCAATTATGAAACTGGTTCATGTAGTCATCCTGCCAAACCGCACCCGGCAATATCATCTCTACGTGAAAAGAAAGTCAAATTTACTCATTAACTATGACAAAACCAACAACCTAACATGCACACGCACGCACGCACGCACGCACGCACGCACGACACCTTGCACACACACTTCACCTCTCTCTCTCTCTCTCTCTCTCTCTCTCTCTCTCTCTCTCTCTCTCTCTCTCTCTCTCTCATCATGGTGCTGAAGTATGGGGTAATATAAGACATAGGCTACGAATGTTCAGTTTTTAGTTTTATAACAGAAACGTGTTATAAGAATACTTTGTAATGCCATAATGTTGTCGTACCTTTAATTTTTATTGCGCTATCTTTGCAGATGCATTATTTATAAGGATAAAGATTATAAGCATTGCATTCGTTTTGCCTTTTTTCAACAGTTTGTATTGTATGTACTGTGTATATGATGTGAAATGTGTTGTTGAAATAAATGTAATTCATTCATTCATTCATAGTTTTGATATAATTATCAAGTAATATACACGTCCATTATTATTATAATATATAGGCCTATACAGTCAATTTCATTCAAGTCAAACGGTTATATTTACGATGGAATGTTCGTCAGATTAGTGATTATTAGTGAAATTGCCCCGAATTGTTGCGCGTTGAACTGTCACGCTTACGTATATTCGAGTGTTAAATAATACCTCGGTTACGGTCCTGCTCGTGCAAGATAAATGTGAAATCATCACTGCGCGGGAAAAAACAATATATTTATAGTATAAATACCGGGTTATTATTTAACGTTCCTGCTCTGATTAGTGTGAAGAGTTGATTAAAAGCTCGTCTAATAAATTGAAATATTGCGTTTGTTTACATCACGGTAACGAATTGTAGCGCACTGAAGACGGAAGTCACATGACATGATGATGATTTGCGTTTGCTGTCAAAACATATCTAAAAAAATTGTGTCGAGTTATTCACTGTGAGACAAAATAATATATACATCCTTCTGGTCACTGTGTCCGATATATATCGGAGTAAACATGTATTTGATACGAGATTCAGCGGGAAATGTAAACCTAAGTAATGGTAACTAATGACAAATGCCTCGTGCATGGAACGTCACCTAGTCCTAGACCTAGATATTATTTAACGCTCGCAAAAATGTAAGCGCAGTAGCACGTCGAAGTGCGTTAAGTATGCCATGCAACCACGTCAAGGCACTGCCGACTTGTGTCATGTGGTAGCTGGTTAACAACACTGTGACTAGCGGAACGTGTCACTACATGTCTAAGTCTAAAAGTCTTAGAACAATGACTTACCGTTGACCCAGCCGCGAAAAGCAAATGTTAAACCGAGTTTGTCAACGTTACGCTCTCCTCTGTGTAGAGGTACTAAACGATCAGTGACTGCATCACGGCTATCCCATATATGGGCATTCAATGTACTGACATGTCAATAAACACGTCTATAAAATGTAAGCGCTGAAACAGTTATGCTGTTTGGTTTGCATGCTATTCAATTTATCAAATTGGTAATATTGTGTTGCATATTAAGAGAACATTGACCATTTCACTGACATGTCGTAGCGGTCATGACACGAAGACGAAAAAGAGTGTTTCATCTTGACTTCACTAAGGCTAAGCTTAGCCTGGCTAAGCCAAGACTCTAAGCCAAGGTGCAATGTGCAAGCGAACTCGTTGCCAATATTGCAAAAGACAACAATGTAAACAACATAATTTAGACTATGCTTGTGAAGTAAATGTTATAGGAAATTTTGTTTCTAGTGAATAATTGTATTTACAGGATGAACAAAAAGTGAACCAAGTTGTGACACAAAACAACTCGCCGACAAAAAGTGTAATCATAGACATAGTAATGTTCACGGATATAGTGTATATATATATATATATATATATATATATATATATATATATATATATATATATATATATATATATATATATATATATATAAACATCACCATGTTGTTTATTTGTAAGTTTCATTGAGGTTATTGTTACAATAATTGTAGTACATGTTAGTGCATTAGTGCAATAACGCAACATACCATATGTCACACATATTTACACCAACTCTGCAAACATCAATGTTACACAGGTATTAATTGCCGCTGATAAGATAAGATCGGCTGTATTGCCTTGTGTTTTCATTGCAGTTGCAATAAAATATTGGAATGCGTTGTAATGTTAGGTCGTCGTACAAGTATATTCACATGACAATACACTCACATGCACAAAACGATTATGATAACATTTAAATAAGGGCAATCACATACAACATGTATGAATAAAAGTGAAACTTTGTAACATCGATAGATATTGATTTATATGATTTAGCATAAATAAGATATCATAAAATGTGGTATACACAAACACACCGGAAAGTGGAATATGTGTGTATGAGAAAAATCACTTCTGTTTTGACAGAGCTTGTACAACAAGGGGAAACAGCTGCTACTAAACCTGCTGGTCTTGGTTTGATGGATCTAACCTGGCGACTAAAGGGGAGGGGATCAAAGAGGACATGGGCAGATGGGATTAACCCTGAGCCATGCGACTGGCTCTTCCTGATTGGCGCTGCTGATTCAATGATTCAAGATTGAGAATGTCTCTGCCGATTATTTTGGAAGTGGTTTTACAACTCTATTAAATCAGAGCTTTTCTTTCACTCTGATAGACCCAAACCATAATGTGATTGAAAATGTCAGAACATTATATAAAAGGTCAGCGTGATGTGAGTGGTCAAACCAAATTATTTCAACCTTCTTAGAACGTACAGCCGCTGCTGGGCCTTTTTGACAATAATATCAACATTTAGCTACCATTTAAGATTATTAGAGATTATATAACCAACAAACTGGAAATGCTGGCCATTTCAATTGTCCTGTCATCGATCAAAAATATCCTGCAATCGATCAAAAGAGGCGAGAGGGGAGAAGATATATTCCTTCTAAAATACACAATCGTTTCTTTTGTTGTGTTTACATCGACCTCCAGATTGTTTTCGTTCCACCATCTGAAACGTTTGTTCACCTGATCAAGGTACTCAGACTCATCGGAGTTGATAATAAGCCCTAGCACTGTAGTATCATCAGCATATATAGTGGTACTTTCATGACTCTATACACAATCATATGTAAAAAGAGAGTATAACATTGGTGACAGAACACAACTCTGAGGCGTGCTAGTAGTAAGTGATGACGATAAGTTGCCACTTATTTTCACAACCTGCGGTCTGTTCAATAGAAACTCGAGGATCCGCAGACACGTGGATTGTAGGACACCGACATTCTATATGTTCTCAGACAGTTTTGAGGGGATAATTGAATTAAGAGCAGAGCCATAGTCGACAAAAAGGATCCAAGTAATTATCGATACTGTCTAGATGCCGGCGAACATAAAACATTCCTAGAGATGGATTGATAACTTATTTCAGAAACTGCAGGACCAAGCGATCAAGTGTCTTCAAGACTACAGAGGTCAAAGGCAACAGGTCTATAAGCATTTACATGAGAGGCTGTAGATATCTTGAGAACAGGGAAGATAGTTGACTTTTTGAAGCAATGGGGGATTTTGCATAGGGAAAGTGACATATTGAATATGTCTGTGAGTGCACCCGAGAGCAGGCCGGCACACTGTTTAACCGTTTTATAAGTCTATGTATACTGTACTATAACTTGTGCCTTGTATCTTTTGCCTTGTGCCTTATGCAAAATACCTTATGCAAAATGCTATATGCATTATGCCATATGCCATATGCATTATGCCTTATTGCCTTATTGCCTTATTGCCTTATGCCTTATGCCTTATGCCTTATGCCTTATGCCTTATGCCTTATGCCTTATTGCCTTATGCCTTATGCCTTATGCCTTATGCCTTATGTCTTATGCCTTATGCCTTATGCCTTATACATTATGCCTTATACATTATGCCTTAAGCCTTATGCATTATGTTCATGCCTCATGCCTAAAGCGTTTCGCTTCATACCTTATGGTGTATTGGTTTGTTTATGACGGTTTCATAATGGTGACAATTCAGTTAAATGACTATGTTCCAAGTTAACACGATCATGCGGTGGTCACTCTACGAGTCTGCGGGACCTTGGCTGGCGGGCAACGCGATACCCTCAGCGCTACTGGTCGCCCGTGTCGCCGCCACAAACACTGCTGTGATTATAGTGTACACAGACGTCGTGGAACGTGTACCTAAGATGCTCTACGGACCAACACCTACCTCCTGGACGAGCAGCACAGAGAATTGGACTTGTGATGTCCGGGAACCCGCATCAGCGCCCGGTCTGTAACTGCCTTGTCACTGTACCACTGGTTGTCGCTAACAATGCCCCGGACTGTTGTCACAGAGGACGTCATGTGACATGAGTGCGGCCACGGGTCACGCACAGATAATAACGTCATCTGTATGTGATTGTCGTAGTCGGTACTGCCGACTGGTTTGATTAACTGACAATTGTAATGTATTTTGTACTCAATTCAACCGGGCAGTTACGCTCCTTGACATTTCAGCAAAGTAGTTTCACTGTTCGTAGTAATCGTACTTTGTTGTAGTATTATTAGCTTAGTTTATTTTATAATTGTGCTATTGTTTTATATATTTTCTTCCATTGCAACATCTGTTTATTTTCAGCTGTGCTGTGAGCGGCTGTGTTTATTTACCCGCGTATTATAATACTCACGCGAGCAGGCACGCGAGCAGGCACGAACGCACGCACGCACACACGCACACACGCACACACGCACACACGCACACATGCACACACGCAAGCACCTACACACGCACGCACGCACGCACGCACACGCGCACAGACGCACACACGCATTGCCACTGCTCACAAATCCGCTCTCCCGTACGTTCACGCGCAACCACACACGGTCACGCACGCACGCACGCACGCACGCACGCACACACACACACACACACGCACGCACGCACGCGCGCACGCACGCACTTATTCAGTCTACGGGCGTGCACACAACTAGTTTTCTTTGCTTTTGAAGCATATTGTCACGGCAGATAGCCATTTTACAATAATGACGTGGCTCAGTTCTGGTTGTTGAAACTTAACCACGAAATGCATGGGCCATTATTTATAAAAATTGGCGGCGAAGAAGAACGTGTTGGCGTAGGTAGACCTGTCGACTCAAACAGGCATCTGTCAGACAGCAGCCCTGGTGGACTGCCACAACTTGTTTTAACTACAGTCTCTGTATTTACCGCCAGGCTCTAGTATAAGCTAAGTGAACGAATAAACAACATGGTTCAAAGTCGTCCTACTTCAGTGATATCTGACGCACAAACAAACATCAGATTTTAGACCCAAAAAAAAACAGATAACAACATCAAACGAAAAACTGTTTTCAATAACGCTAGTCGTAGCCAGTAGCCATCGTGTGTATCTCCGCTCACATGACGACAGCCTCGACCGGCATGCGGCATATGGCATGCTTCATTCAGATACAGAGATGTCACGAGTTACAGGCCAATCAACGAGTTATCCAAAACAATGCCCACAATGTCATCTCAGATACGATTAATATACTTTTTAAATATAAATATCATTGTTATGCTAGCTCCCTGCCGGGTGTTATTAATGAAAAATGTAAATCATAATTGCTTTCAGTTTCACCAAACCGACTCACGTGAAAGACGAATGCCCTCTAATCGGAGCACGCGACAACGTCACCTCACCTCAGACATGTGTCCTCTTAGGTTGCAGTATGTACCGAATCAGTGATTGTTTATCTACAAACTAATGTTATACATGTGCTTCGCCGACAAACAAAATAATGGTCATTTGCATTGTTATAGCGACAGCTCAAGCGCTTCCACCTAGCAGGCTCATGGCGCCGCGCCCAAATCTAGTGGATCATAAAGCGGATTCTCTTCGGATCGGCGCCATCTTGTATATTGATGGCGCCCTCACACGGATGGGAACAATTTGTTTTGCCTACGTTGTGTTTAAGTATAATCTATAGCCTAGATCTCTTTGGGGTTGCGTATTTTAATACATTCTGCTGTCTCACACTGATCCTAGTGACATCAACTGAAATCATAGAAAGATTGACACACTGCAGACCGGACACACGATTATTGACACCAGTTGATGACACTGGCAGATTATTTATTGGCATTTCCATTGTTAAATGGATCTAAGCTTTTTTTAGTCAAAAAACACATTTTCTAACACTTTGTTTGCAGTAATTTGAGGGAAAAAGTAGTCAGCTTGACTTATCATATATCTCACGGAAGAATGTCGATGTTTCATTAATACCTCAAAAACGACAAAGATGTTTGGGCGCACAATTTGTGCTACACCCAAGACCAGTAAACGCCCCGAACATTCGAAAATTAAGTTCTTGGAATTTCTCTAATATCGGAGCCATCTCAACTACCGTTTAGCCTAAAATCTGGCTAATCTACACAATCGCATTTATGTGTGTATGTTCAGCAAAATAATGCATCTTAGCGCACTTTTGAGGTATAAAGATCAACTCGGATCGTTCGTCTTGCCGAGACGCTATCAAACTGACTTTTAATGCCCTCCAGTATCTGGAGGAATAAGAAGTGGCGGAGTGGCGGAGTGGCGGAGTGGCGGAGTGGCGGAGTGGCGGAGTGGCGGAGTGGCGGAGTGGCGGAGTGGCGGAGTGGCGGAGTGGCGGAGTGGCGGAGTGGCGGAGTGGCGGAGTGGCGGAGTGGCGGAGTGGCGGAGTGGCGGAGTGGCGGAGTGGCGGAGTGGCGGAGTGGCGGAGTGGCGGAGTGGCGGAGTGGCGGAGTGGCGGAGTGGCGGAGTGGCGGAGTGGCGGAGTGGCGGAGTGGCGGAGTGGCGGAGTGGCGGAGTGGCGGAGTGGCGGAGTGGCGGAGTGGCGGAGTGGCGGAGTGGCGGAGTGGCGGAGTGGCGGAGTGGCGGAGTGGCGGAGTGGCGGAGTGGCGGAGTGGCGGAGTGGCGGAGTGGCGGAGTGGCGGAGTGGCGGAGTGGCGGAGTGGCGGAGTGGCGGAGTGGCGGAGTGGCAGGGTGGCAGGGTGGCAGGGTGGCAGAGTGGCAGAGTGGCAGAGTGGCAGAGTGGCAGAGTGGCAGAGTGGCAGAGTGGCAGAGTGGCAGAGTGGCAGGTGGCAGTGGCAGTGGCAGTGGCAGTGGCAGTGGCAGTGGCAGTGGCAGTGGCAGTGGCAGTGGCAGTGGCAGTGGCAGTGGCAGTGGCAGTGGCAGTGGCAGTGGCAGTGGCAGTGGCAGTGGCAGTGGCAGTGGCAGTGGCAGTGGCAGTGGCAGTGGCAGTGGCAATGAATGAAAATATATAATTCAATATATCCGCTTATGTTGAAGCAAACCGGGCGCAAAGACGCATTAAGAAATATGCACAGAAATATCTGGAAGGACGGTCCTTATTTACGTTTTTTTTACAAAATGTACTTACTAGACTATGAACACGAATGGTAGACTTAGCTGACGTACAAAATACTTGTGCTACGCGTGGTGCTGACTGTTCAACCGATCACTACCTAATCCGATCATTGTGCAACCTCCATATCAAGCCACCTCCAAGGAAAATCGGACCATCACCTGTGAAAAAACTAAACGTCAGTAAACTGGCAGATTCTGAGATGCAGAAAGTGTTAATGGCGCATATGGAAATCAACATGATGAACCTTTCATACAATGGCACGATTAATAATCAGTGGGAGACTCTTTGTGAGAAAGTGTACGAAACATCTGTTGACACTCTGGGGCACACAACCAGGAAACACCAGGAATTGTTTGATAAAAATGATGATGATGAGATTAGACGAAAGGCGTAGGACACATGAAGCATCCCAACAGATAAGAAACCGAAAACAGCCCTATGCGCAAGCAAAATCTAAACTGCAAAAAAGCTACGAGCAATGCAAAATGCCTGGTGGAACAAGAAAGCTGATGAACTACAATAGCTAGCTGACGGAAATTAAAAAAAAACTGCTTTTGCGCCAATTAGAGATGCAGAAAAAGAAACCAGCAATTGTGTCTAGGTGGACGGAATATATTCAGCGATCCACTGAATTGCCCCCATCAACTGCTAGAGAAGAAGCACTTGCGTCAGTAAATCAATACCCAGGACTAATGGACTAAAGCAAGGGTGTGCCTTGGCACCTATATTGTCCACTCTCTTTCTGTCAGCACTATTGTCTACAGTGTCCGAACACCTTAGTGCAGATCTGGTGGAAAATTATTCCAATTGGCTAGACTAAAGGCAAGCACAAAAACTTGAGATCTCTGCATTCGTGAACTACTATTCGCAGATGCTGCTGCTATCGTTGCCCATGTACTAGAAGACACCAGAGAGATATGCAAGCAGTTTGAACAAGCTGCAACCCTGTTTAAACTTATAATCAATACAAAGAAACTGTGACGCTCTACCAACCACCACCCGGACAAACCTCAATCGATCCATGTTTTGAAATATATGGCACACCACTAAAATCAGTTAAGAACTTCACATACCTGGGCAGCACTGTTGCATCTGACAACACAGCTTTACAGCTCAGATTGGACTAATCTCTCACCGACGAGCAAAGCACATGGACGAAACCCTACATCGATGTCATCATCGGGCGTGATGGACAGCAGAGATAGATAGAGAGGGGGGTGGAGGGAGGGAGGGAGGGAGGGAGAGGAGGGAGGGAGGGAGGGAGGGAGGGAGGGAGGGAAGGAGGGAAGGAGGGAAGGAGGGAAGGAGGAAGGCAGAGGAGAGGCAGAGGCAGAGGCAGAGGCAGAGGCAGAGGCAGAGGCAGAGGCAGAGGCAGAGGCAGAGGCAGAGGCAGAGGCAGAGGCAGAGGCAGAGGCAGAGGCAGAGGCAGAGGCAGAGGCAGAGGCAGAGGCAGAGGCAGAGGCAGAGGCAGCGGCAGAGGCAGAGGCAGAGACAGAGACAGAGACAGAGACAGAGACAGAGACAGATGATAGTGACTGTTTTCCGCACCATTTATGATCTACCCGGGGAAGAAAATGAACCAGCTCTTGCTCGTTGGCTGTCCATCTGGTACCGTGGAAGTGGTGACAGACAGTGGCTGGACAGACAGCAAAGTCTTCGTGCAGTGGTAGATTCACTTGGTCGATGCGTTCAAACCGACGCCTGCTAAAAAGGACGTACTCTTTGGAATACTACAGACATACATTCGACTATTGGGTGACTAGCAACGTTGGAAAATGAATCACTTTCTATAACACTGCAGCACTCTTTGGAGCAGCATATAATGGCTTGCACGATCGACAAAGCAGTGTCAGTGTTCTCCAGTTGTAGACTGTGGCCATTCAACCCTGATGATTCAGATGTTGTGTCATCGTTGATGACGGACAGCGAACAGAGAGCCTCAGCAAACAGCGTCCCGCAGGCGGTATCAGTTCCTAGTGACATTTTCGCGTCTGAGCCTCTTCCAACCAGCGCTCTTGTGAACACTCGACGCTGCCTGGCGTAGTTGTCTCAATGTCGACTGGCCGTACTACACCAATGATGCCTATACACACGTTCATTTACAGCACATCAACTCTCCCCAGGGCTGGGCCCCGGCTGGGTAAACGACACTCCTACTCTGCAAAACATCTCACGTCATCGCCATACAAGGATAATCTGCGAGAAAAGCATCCGCATCAGCGTCGGCATCAGCATCAGCATCAGCACCAGCACCAGCACCAGCACCAGCACCAGCACCAGCACCAGCACCAGCACCAGCACCAGCACCAGCACCAGCACCAGCACCAGCACCAGCACCAGCACCAGCACCAGCATCAGCATCAGCATCAGGGCAAAGTACGAATCATTGTCAAGCACGTGCGTAAAGTTGGTGCAAACCCTACGACTTCAGCGAGCTCGGTGTCATTGGTGCAAACCCTACGACTTCAGCGAGCTCGGTGTCATTGGTGCAAACCCTACGACTTCAGCGAGCTCGGTGTCATTGGTGCAAACCCTACGACTTCAGCGAGCTCGGTGTCATTGGTGCAAACCCTACGACTTCAGTGAACTCTGTGTCACTACAGCAACAACACATTCGCTGCAATGTCCATTGTGCTGCCAATGGTACCGAGAAAACTGTGTAAACAAGAAATCCGCATGCGACCTTAACATGCAGTAGGACCTCCGCAGAAAGGTAGACTGTTGACTATCAGTGAGGTTAAAATCAACAATGAGTCAATGATGGCTAGACTATAGGCCTAGTCGTAATTTGCTATTGTTATTGCATGCCTATAATTATCGTACAATAATCTAATGATAATTTTGTTTACATAAATGGACTGAACAGAAGTGACCACACTGTAGTGTCACCTGTCATTGTTTTACCAGCCTGTGACAATGAACCTTGAGCCTGGTCTACCTGTTAGTTGACTACCTGTGCGACTGACAGCATTTGGTGACCCTGACACTGGAAGTAATGTTTTTATTTGATGCAGTATTGTTTTATTTGTTGGTCTGTAAAATAGAAGCTAGGCTATACCTACTTCCAAAACCACTAAAATAGCTTCTGTTACAATTAGTTGCGATATTACCCCATTTCGGTCAAAACGTCCTGCACGTCCTGAGCTGAGCGATAACAAATTAATACCGCATCGTTTGCTATATATATTGTCGCGCAAAGCACAGCAAGTGCAATAATGAGTATGTTCTTGCCTATCCACGTATCAATCCATCTGTAGATAACTGAAACAATTATTGTCTCGGATATCGACCATCCGTTTTGCATTGATGCTCCACTAATCGCATTATTATTCTGAGGCATTGCCGTTTTTCAATACTACAAACATAACCTTTTAAAAACCGGCGAAATAAGATGTATAGAGGTCCTATTTAACCAAAGGGACAAGTTAGATTTATTAATCCCCACATCATTAGGATGGCGGATATTAAAAACAGTAGTTTTGAAATTTCAAATAAACCTTTTTTATTGCGTGCGTTTCCTGCATGTTATATAACGTTGTGCAGGGCTCGAAATTACGCTTGTCTGTTCGCCCGCGACAATCAGTTTGCCCGAATGACAAGTGAAATTGCTACTACTACTACTCCATGAGACAACCTTTGCTATTTGTATCCAAGACAACAAGTAAAATGCCCTCAAAACTAGGTTTTGACGTGTTGTTGTTCGTGGAACAATACAAATGAATTGTACGGAAGAGTGAACATGTGGTTCTACTTGTCCGCTGGACATGTCGATAGTTTGAAGAATTTCGAGTCCTGTTGTGATCTATGCTTAAGGAACTCGTCAGTTCTTCCAATGGATGTTTCTCATTATGACAAATCCGAACGGTGACATTTTATGTTCCGACTGATTACCTAATTTAAGCAAATATCTTACTAATTCCATAACTGTTTTATTACGTTACGGTATGAATTTAGTATGCATCACCCGCCTACTTCAGAGAACGCCTGGAGCCTGTGTCCTGGTTGTGTACCAATTGGCCCTGTGGGAACACAGTACGTCACTGGTGGGATGACCAGGGAAGAACGATAGTTACCTCAAGTTATATATAAAATATTGACGAATGTTACATTTTGGTAAATATGAATACAAAGAAGAAGACTGAACCACATGGTTTGTTCAAACACAGTAATTACATTTATTCATGTAAAAACGAATGACAATGCAACCATTAACCACAATTATAACAGATTTTGAGTAGAAACATATTCATACTCTTTCACTTTCACTTTACTTTATTGTCCTTAAAAGGATATGCATTTTACAACTCATGATCACATCTAAAATATATGGGATGGTCTCAAGAAAATGCAAATGAATTTCCAGATGTATACACTACAAGAACAATTCAACCGGGTGACATCAATATGACTCATTTAGCATTCAACATTCTAATGGCCACCGGCACAAAACTCCTGCTATAGCGACATGTTTTACATTTTATACAACGGTATCTCCTTTGAGACGGAAGTACATGGAAAAACGTAGAGAGCGGGTGATCAGACTCAGTAGCGACAGCTCGAGCTTTCTTCAAAATTGCATGGTCGATTATTTCGGAGAGCTTTGGTGTAGGTAAACCAATGAGAAGCCTGTTACGGTTTTTCACAGAAAGAGCAGGGTAGTAACAAATGCTGCAGTAGGTTAAGAGAGGCTCAATTATGCTACGGTAAAGACGTAGAAGAAGTAGTGGATCAACATAGAAAGCTCGTAACTTTCGAAGAATGTGCAGTCGCTGCTGAGACTTCTTTTGCACGGCTGTAACATGCTTTGTAAATGACAATTTTTCATCTAATATAACACCGAGGTATTTGAATGAATCAACCTGTTCCACAGGTTCACCGTTGATGACAATAGGACTAATGACAGTTCTATTACGACGGAAGTCGATGCACATTTCTTTCGTTTTGGAAACATTCAGATGCAGAAAATTGTTACTGCACCAACTAGAGAAACGTACCACTGAAGAAAGATATGACTGGTATGAGGCAAAATCATTCAAAAGAGCGAGCATGGCTGTATCATCAGAAAACCTCACAAATTGGGTAGATGAATCAACACTACGACAGTCATTTGTATACAAGGTGTACAAAAATGGACTCAGAACACAACCCTGAGGCGCACCTGTGTTGCTAACAAGCACTGGTGACTTTATGTCACCCACTCGAACACACTGCGGGCGATTACTTAAGAAATTGAAAACCCAGTGAACAAGTGTGGCTGGAACTTCTAGTTTCTGTAGGTTATCAATCATGACATGCCTTTGTATTGTGTTAAATGCTGAACTGAAATCTATTTACTCTACAAATAACAAACACACACACACACACACACACACACACACACACACACACACACACACACACACACACACACACACACACACACACACACACACACACACACACACACACACACACACACACACACACACACACACACACACACACACACACACACACACACACACACACACACACACACACACACACACACACACACACACACACACACACACACACACACACACACACACACACACACACACACACACACACACACACACACACACACACAATTAATGTTTTACAACTATACGCATCAATCTAAGCACATAAGAACATTTATTACATTGGACGGTTTCCTCATCGAGGAATTAGCTCCTACAAAAGCGTACAACACCCGTCGTTCACAGCTGGCGCTATCATAGGGACAGGAGGCAAGACTTCAGACGGAGGCTCTGAGTAGTAGCCATCCAGAAAGATACGCAGCACCAACAGCTCC
>JAODUO010000014.1:782500-795000 GCA_025642075.2 Ridgeia piscesae | reverse complement strand
AAAAAGGATAATATTATGAACTTATGAAGTATTTTTCGTTGATTTGAATTATGAGCAATGGTTACTTGCTAACCACTCCGTACAAATGCCAATTTTTTTTGTTCTTAGGTGGAATAAGCTTTAGCTTCAGGGTTAGTGTTAGGGCTAGGTTGAAGGTACATTTGACAAGATGGTGTTTTACCTCCGAATTATGATTTATGATGTGCTGGTGCTGCCACCTTGTGGACTATGTTATACTAAAAGCGACACACGTTTTAAGTATATTTTCTTCGAAAGTAGGTCAAACGGTTAGTGAACAACATATCCTAACTATATTTTCATTATGGATCAATTAATTTACACAACAACCTTACCGGATATTTTTAATTCCTCCACCG
Organism: Ridgeia piscesae; assembly: GCA_025642075.2. Classification (NCBI taxonomy): domain Eukaryota; kingdom Metazoa; phylum Annelida; class Polychaeta; order Sabellida; family Siboglinidae; genus Ridgeia; species Ridgeia piscesae. Next base: position 794,623 of record JAODUO010000014.1, on the reverse strand, counting down.
TGTCACTCAGTTGCACAGGCAGGATATATTGTACCGGCAGGACTAAGCTAGAAGTAGAACACAGACACAGTTGTGACCGACTCAGTCTTACTGTCTTTGGGACTTTGCCTCACACTTATAGTGTTAGTCCAGTAAATGACACACGAATGCGCTGGCGGGATAACGTCAACTCACAACAACCAGCCTATCCCACTAAACCGATCCTAGTCTATGTCACTGTGAGAGTTAAACATAGCTATGACGATCACTTGTTTATCCGGAAGTCACATGCAATACGGTCAATCCTTTGCAATTAGGAAGTCCTAAAATATCGACTGTCATATTGATACTCAATTACTACTCATCATGTAACAATGTAACTTCGTCTCACTGGATACTAGATATTATTATCTTGGTAAAAACAATTCCTACCTCCTCGCAGCCTCCAAAGTGCTGCAGAATAATCAGAAAGATACCTGTGGCCACAAACAGGACGGTGACATCTCTGATGACGAACCCGGACGTAAACAAACACTCCCAGCCGGTGAATTTGAAAACATCGTAGTCTCTGTTACCCAGGGTCCGGGAGGTGGCAGCATTGTTACCCCCTCAAATCCGCCTGCACCTGGTAGATTTGCTGTGGCTAATTGCTAAATGTCTCTGTCATTTAAAAACACATCTTTACAACCTTGTCTATACAACATAGTTCCTTGACGTATCAATCAAACTGTTGACAACTGGAATTGTTTACTGACTTTGAGAATTTTTTTTATATATTCATCGGCGATCTTAGTTTCTAAGGACGTAGGCGCAATATAAGTTATCTAATTATTATTATTTATTACGTGCATACACATAAAACACACACACACGCACGCACGCACGAACACACGCACGCACGCACGCACGCACGCACACATAATATATATATATATATATATATATATATATATATATATATGTATATATATATAAATATGCATACACATATATCATACATACATACATACATACATACATACATACATACATACATACATACATACATACATACATACATACATACATACATACATACATACATACATACATACATACAAACATACATACATACATACATACATACATAATATACAGATGATAAATTCTGGCAGAAATGCAGCACTATAAATTATTCTTTGACGTTTGACAGATTATATATATATATATATATATATATATATATATATATATATATATATATATATATATATATATATATATATATATATATATATATATATATATAGTACAGAGACCATGGCCTATCTCATGCCTGGGACATCATACAGTATGGCGTGCATCGTTGTGTGTACGAATGTGTATGTATGCGTATATATATATATATATATATATATATATATATATATATATATATATATATATATATATATATATATTTGTGTGTGTGTGTCAGTAGTAGTACTACTACTAATAATAATAACAGCAATTTGATTACTACTGCTACTAATAATGATAACAATAATGTCGAAAGCAATTTAGCAATAGTTTCAACTGTTCTAAAAGGAAGCATATTCCAAAGAGTTGGTGCAGCTGCAGATAAAGCATTAGTCCCTTTATTAATATTTGCTCTATAGGTACAAAACGTAACACAGGACTAGATGATCGAAGCTGGATAAGTTTTATTACAGGAATAGACAATGAGTGTAAATACGATGATAGCTTACATGAAAATGTCTGATAAGTATCAATACAGATCAAAAAGATGATACGATATGGACTGGAAGCCAAAGCAGTGAATGTAGAAGTGGCATAGAATGAGGAAAACCTAGAGACTTCGTCACATCCTTGTAAAGCCAACCGAAAGATAACTTTGTATTCAAGTCTCTAATAGGGGAAAGCTACGTTTTGGTAGGCTTTTGTCACAGTTGAGAAATGTACTTTTATTGTAAACGACAACAGCAATTTTTCTCAACAAAGACTTGTACGTTTTATTATTACAATACACGGATCATTTTACAACGAGTATATATGTATTGTAGTCTAGATCCATTGATGTCGACACGGTGCTACGTTATCAAACCATCGTTACACTTCTTTTTTCATTGTGACACGTGTTTTCTTAAATAGCGCTCGTCACAAGTGTTCGTTCACTCATATGACTTTACTCGCAGATATGTACATCGGCGAAGTCAATGCACAACACTGGCCAGTATCGGCACAATCTCATAATGCTTTGTGACTGTTGGCAAACTGTAAACAGTGACAAAGCATGTCCGAGTTACGTATGTAACCAATACAGACGTTTCGCGCCGGACAATCACGTTCGTAGCGAGGCGTCAAACGTTCAGTGGATGAAGCTGATTCGACGAGTACGCCGGTATTCCGTGGAGCTGACGATGCCCGTCCGCTGGCCTCTGTCGTTGCAGTAGCGCGTGCTCCAACGAAAGGTCGCTGTCGCCGTCTACCGAGACACGGTCGTTAGCGAGCGACCGACGTAGCGTAAACTCTGGATGTCACCTAAAACCGAAATATGGATTAGAATATATGTCACGTACATGTACGAAGTTAATGTCTGTGTCCTCTTCTGCTCCATCTTCTGCGTCCTCTCTTGTCATATTTTGGTCCTCTTCTGCGTCATCGTCTGCTCCATCTTCTGCGTCCGCTTCTTGATTCTCTTCTATGTCCCCTTCTGCGTCCAGTCCTGCACCATCTTCTGCGTCCAGTTCTGTGTCCTCTTCTGGGTCACACCAGATAACAATTAGCGACATACTTTTTGATCGACAATCAGCCTTCAGTGTCCGCTGTTCTCTCGGCTGACGCTCTGTATCTGAAACAAAAAGACAAATAAAGGTAACAGAGCAGAGAATAAGTTGACCCATCACCCTGGGTAGGAACTCATTCCGGTTAGTGACAGACAGGTCAGCTGTGCTCGGGAGTAGCCATGCAGGGCAAGAACGACTTGACCCTGTTCTTACATCTACCGCTACATTTTCATCCATCTCTAACTGCTCGTAATCAGGTATCAATAAATGTAGACGTATATATATACAACATGATATGAAACGTAACGGAGAGAACGCCTGTATTTTCTATAAAATGTTATTGCATTAGACATAATAATGAGAACAAACCTTACGCACTGCCATTAAAATAAAATGGCTACCGGAAGTGATGTAAAGAGAACAGAACATGTACGTCCGCGGTGTGCCGTAGCCGTACGCGACAGTGACGTCATATAATCGAAAGGCAACCTAAACATTTTTACTGAGAATTTTGAAAACATGCTACTCAGTGATAACACACATCAGCAAAAACTGTGCGCTGACCTTCGCCCATTCTCAGAACTATTAACATTATTCAACGTAGCCGTCACATTGTCGCAACAGCCGTCGACTTGAAATATCATACGGCGTACATTTTCGTCGTTGACCATTCTTGAAATATCGTTCAGATTTCAACAGACCTATCTCTCAGACTCAGTTGTGTATGCAGGATCGTTGGCACGCTGTGATCGAACACCAGTCGTTTTTTCCCGAATACAGCGGCGCCTCGCCCAGTGACTCCTCGAACGTTCGTCGTAGATACTGGAAACCAGTGTTTACGTCATTTCCTCCCCAGCGGTCATATCCGACGTTACGCTAGTTTAAAATAAACGATGAACGCGCGAAAACTGTTTTATTTACGTAAACGAATAAGGCCATCTCTACGCAGATAACACGTCCATGACCATGTTTTCAGGCCCCCAGGGCCCAGGGCAATGCGATAATCGTTTAATTTTACCGTGGATTACTTACCAAAGGCGTAGAATAAACAGTTTGTTGGTGGTTAGTGCATCTACAGTTTCATTAAAGGTTGCACATGTACATAGAGAGCCGGCCAACACCAACAACCCACCTGCGGTCAAGTTCAAAACGTCTAGAATGTTATAAACTTAACAGTGTTAAAACTTAGATTTAACCTTGAACACCGAAGTCGATAACAACAAGTCGGCGGAGGTACAGTCCAAACTACTTCGAAGTGAACATGGCTTTGATGCGAAAAATAATTGCTTTGTCCTATGTAGTTGCATTCAGTTGTCCGTGACAAATTGTTAATACATAAACGTATATCTACTTACCACAGAGAACACAGCTCTGTAAAAGTAAATTAAAATAATTAACAACAAGCATCTACAAAAAGCGACACCTATATCAGAAGTGTGCGTGACCGGACACACAATACAGTCACAATGTAGCTAGATGTCTGATGACAACTTATTACTGTCAGTGAGCGTCAACTGCGGTTCAACGTAACTCGTAACATTTGAAAACATACGAGAAATCAGGAACTCTAAACTTCAGAAAACCTTGTTTCGAAAAACGTCCTTTGCAAGTTATAACAAAATTACCATATTGTGCACTTATCATAAGAATTAACTTAAATATACAAATTTATATGATATCAAAATTTATCCATTCATATAGTTTGTCTATTTTAGAATGTTTTTCATATCAAAATATTTGTTATTTAGCTATGACATAAATGCAGTGGTTCATGTTTACGTGCATTTTGATCGGCATATCAATTATCCTATTGCATCCAGTGATTCTGTTTAGCTTATGTTTAGTTCCATGTAATTAACCAAATCAAATTAATAATTTAAACCAAATTTTTATTTTCTCATCTGCACATTGTTGCATATTTGTAGTAGACGATACCTTCGATGGTTGCCACACTTGAAAGCAATAGCTTGGAATACAGCACCATAACACATCAATAGGAATAGTTTTATTAGCGGCGACTAATGCCGGTATGATACTTGGGTTAGTGTTTTCAGAGTTGGCGTAAAAATGCACGAACATGTACTGCAATTATCGTAATAATAACCTAATGGAAGTTAAAAATAAACAAAACTACATATGATGTTTATATATAGATATAGATACATTATACACAGTAGCATGAACATTCAACCCAATGATTTCAATCATTTTAAGTTTGAATTAAATAAAAATGAATGAAGACTATGGCACAGAAAACAAATAGCATAATTTTTCCAGCACCTACAGATTATGCACGTAGGTAATTTTCTTAAACATACTCGGGACACGATTTGTACAGATGTGTATATCTCCATAAAAACACATGTGTTTACTTACAAGTTAAGACGACGTATGCCCACGTATGTGATAGCTGTGATGTCGTCACAATTCATTTAGTACCTATACACTGAGTCTGAGTAGAGCGACCGTATCGTTGACAAATTCGGTTTATGTTTTGATTTTCACGAACCGGGCGGACCCCATTCACAAGGATGTCCGTGATCTGTATGCTCCATATTTACGTGCGATGCTGTTGTTGTTATTGTTGTTGTTATTATTATTATTAGCATACGTCGGTTTCACTTAACGAGCGGTTGCGCGTAGAGACTAGAGACTATTCAGCCGTTCGCGGCGTCGTCTCGTCGCGTATCTGGTCACGCGTGAGTGAATCTAAATGTGTCGTATTGTGTCATTCATGGTTAGTCATTAATTTCGTAGCACTGGGTAATATGGGGTTAATGATAACGAATCGTAATGGGATGACTCGTCATACCTTGACTTAGAATGCGGGATTGCCGTCGTGACGTCATACGGACCTTTTCCCCACGTCAGTCCGTATGATGCAACGACGACAGTCCGACGTTCCAACTGGAGACGTGATGAATCATCACCGTAAAGAGAACAACTCGCGCCTCCATCTACAATAGGCCTACGTCACCGTCACACGGTCAATGTCATACATCACGGGACACTCTTAGATGGTTTACCCTGTATGATGGCCCTGACGGTGTGTGGTGGCCCAAACGATGGGATAGGTCATGGTGTATAATGGCCCAGACGATGGGATAGGTCATGGTGTATGATGGCCCAGACGATGGGATAGGTCATGGTGTATAATGGCCCAGACGATGGGATAGGTCATGGTGTATAATGGCCCAGACGATGGGATAGGTCATGGTGTATGATGGCCCAGACGATGGGATAGGTCATGGTGTATAATGGCCCAGACGATGGGATAGGTCATGGTGAATAATGGCCCAGACGATGGGATAGGTCATGGTGTGTGGTGGCCCAGACGATGAGATAGGCCATGGTGTATAATGGCCCAGACGATGGGATAGGTCATGGTTTATATTGGCCCAAACGATGGGATAGGTCATGGTGTATAATGGCCCTGACGATGGGATAGGCCATTGTGTATGATGGCCCAGACGATGAGATAGGCCATGGTGTATGGTGGCCCAGACGATGGGATAGGCCATGGTGTGTGGTGGCCCTGACAATGAGATAGGCCATGGTGTTTGATGGCCCAGACGATGAGATAGGCCACGGGGTGTGGTGGTCCAGACGATGAGATAGGCCACGGGGTGTGGTGGTCCAGACGATGAGATAGGCCACGGGGTGTGGTGGTCCAGACGATGAGATAGGCCACGGGGTGTGGTGGTCCAGACGATGAGATAGGCCACGGGGTGTGGTGGTCCAGACGATGAGATAGGCCACGGGGTGTGGTGGTCCAGACGATGAGATAGGCCACGGGGTGTGGTGGTCCAGACGATGAGATAGGCCACGGGGTGTGGTGGTCCAGACGATGAGATAGGCCACGGGGTGTGGTGGTCCAGACGATGAGATAGGCCATGGTGTATGGTGGTCCAGACAATGAGATAGGCCACGGGGTGTGGTGGTCCAGACGATGAGATAGGCCATGGTGTATGGTGGTCCAGACGATGAGATAGGCCACGGGGTGTGGTGGTCCAGACAATGAGATAGGCCACGGGGTATGGTGGTCCAGACAATGAAATAGGTCACGGGGTATGGTGGCCCAGACAATGAGATAGGCCACGGGGTGTGGTGGTCCAGACAATGAGATAGGCCATGGTGTGTGGTGGTCCAGACAATGAGATAGGCCATGGTGTGTGGTGGTCCAGACAATGAGATAGGCCATGGTGTGTGGTGGTCCAGACAATGAGATAGGCCATGGTGTGTGGTGGTCCAGACAATGAAATAGGCCACGGGGTATGGTGGCCCAGACAATGAGATAGGCCACGGGGTGTGGTGGTCCAGACAATGAGATAGGCCACGGGGTATGGTGGTCCAGACAATGAGATAGGCCATGGTGTATGGTGGTCCAGACAATGAGATAGGCCATGGTGTGTGGTGGTCCAGACAATGAGATAGGCCATGGTGTGTGGTGGTCCAGACAATGAGATAGGCCATGATGTGTGGTGGCCCAGACAATGAGATAGGCCATGATGTGTGGTGGCCCAGACAATGAGATAGGCCATGGTGTGTGGTGGTCCAGACAATGAGATAGGCCATGGTGTATGGTGGTCCAGACAATGAGATAGGCCATGATGTGTGGTGGTCCAGACAATGAGATAGGCCATGGTGTGTGGTGGTCCAGACAATGAGATAGGCCATGATGTTGGTGGCCAGACAATGAGATAGGCCATGGTGTTGGTGGTCCAGACAATGAGATAGGCCATGGTGTGTGGTGGTCCAGACAATGAGATAGGCCATGATGTGTGGTGGCCCAGACAATGAGATAGGCCATGGTGTATGGTGGTCCAGACAATGAGATAGGCCATGGTGTATGGTGGTCCAGACAATGAGATAGGCCATGGTGTGTGGTGGTCCAGACAATGAGATAGGCCATGGTGTGTGGTGGTCCAGACAATGAGATAGGCCATGGTGTGTGCTGGTCCAGACAATGAGATAGGCCATGGTGTGTGGTGGTCCAGACAATGAGATAGGCCATGGTGTATGGTGGTCCAGACAATGAGATAGGCCATGGTGTGTGGTGGTCCAGACAATGAGATAGGCCATGGTGTGTGCTGGTCCAGACAATGAGATAGGCCATGGTGTGTGGTGGTCCAGACAATGAGATAGGACATGATGTGTGGTGGCCCAGACAATGAGATAGGCCATGATGTGTGGTGGCCCAGACAATGAGATAGGCCATGGTGTGTGGTGGTCCAGACAATGAGATAGGCCATGGTGTATGGTGGTCCAGACAATGAGATAGGCCATGGTGTGTGGTGGTCCAGACAATGAGATAGGCCATGATGTGTGGTGGCCCAGACAATGAGATAGGCCATGGTGTATGGTGGTCCAGACAATGAGATAGGCCATGGTGTATGGTGGTCCAGATAATGAGATAGGCCATGGTGTGTGGTGGTCCAGACAATGAGATAGGCCATGGTGTGTGGTGGTCCAGACAATGAGATAGGCCATGGTGTGTGATGGTCCAGACAATGAGATAGGCCATGGTGTGTGGTGGTCCAGACAATGAGATAGGCCATGATGTATGGTGGTCCAGACAATGAGATAGGCCATGGTGTGTGGTGGTCCAGACAATGAGATAGGCCATGGTGTATGGTGGTCCAGACAATGAGATAGGCCATGGTGTGTGGTGGTCTAGACAATGAGATAGGCCATGGTGTATGGTGGTCCAGACAATGAGATAGGCCATGGTGTGTGGTGGTCCAGACAATGAGATAGGCCATGGTGTATGGTGGTCCAGACAATGAGATAGGCCATGGTGTGTGGTGGTCCAGACAATGAGATAGGCCATGGTGTATGGTGGTCCAGACAATGAGATAGGCCATGGTGTGTGGTGGTCCAGACAATGAGATAGGCCATGGTGTGTGGTGGTCCAGACAATGAGATAGGCCATGGTGTGTGGTGGTCCAGACAATGAGATAGGCCATGGTGTGTGGTGGTCCAGACAATGAGATAGGCCACGGTGTATGGTGGTCCAGACAATGAGATAGGCCACGGTGTGTGGTGGTCCAGACAATGAGATAGGCCATGGTGTATGGTGGTCCAGACAATGAGATAGGCCATGATGTGTGGTGGTCCAGACAATGAGATAGGCCATGGTGTTTGGTGGCCCAGACGATGAGATAGGCCACGGTGTGTGGTGGTCCAGACGATGAGATAGGCCATGGTGTTTGATGGCCCAGACGATGAGATAGGCCACGGTGTGTGGTGGTCCAGACGACGAGATAGGCCACGGGGTATGGTGGCCCAGACGATGAGATAGGCCACGGTGTGTGGTGGTCCAGACGATGAGATAGGCCACGGTGTATGGTGGCCCAGACGATGAGATAGGCCATGGTATATGGTGGTCCAGACGATGAGATAGGCTACGGTGTGTGGTGGTCCAAACGATGAAATAGGCCACGGGGTGTGGTGACCCAAACAATGAGATAAGCCATGATGTGTGGTGGTCCAGACAATGAGATAGGCCATGGTGTGTGGTGGTCCAGACAATGAGATAGGCCATGATGTGTGGTGGCCCAGACGATGAGATAGGCCATGATGTGTGGTGGTCCAGACGATGAGATAGGCTACGGTGTGTGGTGACCCAAACAATGATATAGGCCATGATGTGTGGTGGCCCAGACTATGAGATAGGCCATGGTGTGTGGTGACCCAAACAATGAGATAGGCCATGATGTGTGGTGGCCCAGACAATGAGATAGGCCATGGTGTGTGTTGGTCCAGACAATGAGATAGGCCATGGTGTGTGGTGGTCCAGACAATGAGATAGGCCATGGTGTATGGTGGTCCAGACAATGAGATAGGCCATGGTGTGTGGTGGTCCAGACAATGAGATAGGCCATGGTGTGTGGTGGTCCAGACAATGAGATAGGCCATGGTGTGTGGTGGTCCAGACAATGAGATAGGCCATGGTGTGTGGTGGTCCAGACAATGAGATAGGCCATGATGTGTGGTGGTCCAGACAATGAGATAGGCCATGGTGTGTGGTGGCCCAGACAATGAGATAGGCCATGATGTGTGGTGGTTCAGACAATGAGATAGGCCATGATGTGTGGTGGCCCAGACAATGAGATAGGCCATGGTGTGTGGTGGTCCAGACAATGAGATAGGCCATGGTGTGTGGTGGTCCAGACAATGAGATAGGCCATGGTGTGTGGTGGTCCAGACAATGAGATAGGCCATGGTGTGTGGTGGTCCAGACAATGAGATAGGCCATGGTGTGTGGTGGTCCAGACAATGAGATAGGCCATGGTGTGTGGTGGTCCAAACAATGAGATAGGCCATGGTGTGTGGTGGTCCAGACAATGAGATAGGCCATGGTGTGTGGTGGTCCAGACAATGAGATAGGCCATGGTGTGTGGTGGTCCAGACAATGAGATAGGCCATGGTGTGTGGTGGCCCAGACAATGAGATAGGCCATGATGTGTGGTGGTCCAGACAATGAGATAGGCCATGATGTGTGGTGGCCCAGACAATGAGATAGGCCATGGTGTGTGGTGGTCCAGACAATGAGATAGGCCATGGTGTGTGGTGGTCCAGACAATGAGATATCGCGTGCGCGTGCGCGTGCGCGTGCGCGTGCGCGTGCGCGTGCGCGTGCGCGTGCGCGTGCGCGTGCGCGTGCGCGTGCGCGTGCGCGTGCGCGTGCGCGTGCGCGTGCGCGTGCGCGTGCGCGTGCGCGTGCGTGTGTGTATGTGTGTTTGAAATTGCCTTTCCACCACAAAGTTCTGGCGGTTCCATGCTCTAATGACGATTTTTCCCTGTCCCCGTTTATGATTACGCCAAATAATTTTATTTGTTGTGCCTCTGAGCTGGAATTTTCAAGGGTGCCGGCCCTGTAGAAATGTTACAATTATTATTACTATTATTTAATCATCATCATCATGTCAGTGTTAATGAGCATCACTGATATGTGTTGTAGTAGTTGACCTGATACACAGACGAAGTACGTATTTGTATAGTTGATATTATATAACTAACAGAGAAACAACAGGAGAAGGTGCAGGTTTACGAAAACAACTGGGTAGGAACCATTATGGGAGTTAAGAGAGCTGATGAGAGAAGAATGAAAGGTGTCTATCTATGTGTGAACAACAAACACAGGTTCCAGCTGAGAGAGGAGTTTGGTGGGAAGGAAAATGTTAAGAAGAAATTAGTGAGGAGTAGGTTGGAATGGCCGGTCATGTGGAAAGAAGGGGAGATGAAAACTGGCAAAGAGATCAGATGCCCGGAAAGTAGAAGGAAAAGAAGGCGAGGTGGACCGAGATTGCTGTGGGAGGACTGCATTAAGAGGGATCTGGACAGAGTTGCAGAAGAACGGAACGCAAGAGCAAAAGACAGAAGGAACTGGAGACTGTTGATAGACAACACAGTGCGAGAAAAGTGAGTAAAGAGAAGAGGAAGCAAAAGACGAAGGAAACATAAACCAGGCCAAGCTCACCCGTGATGACTCTCAGTAGCGACTGCATGTTCTTCGAAAGTTACGAGCTTTCTATGTTGATCCACTACTTCTTCTACGCCTTTACCGTAGCATAATTGAGCCTCTCTTAACCTACTGCACCATTTGTTACTACCCTGCTCTTTCTGTGAAAAACCGTAACAGGCTTCTGAAAATCTCACATGTTTCTGCCAAGATCATTGGTTTACCTACACCAAAGCTCTCCGAAATAATCGACCATGCAATTTTGAAGAAAGCTCGAGCTGTCGCTACTGAGTCTGCTCACCCGCTCTCTACGTTTTTCCATGTACTTCCGTCTCAAAGTTATATAAAATGTAAAACATCTCGCTATAGCAGGAGTTTTGTGCCTGTGTCCATTAGAATGTTGAATGTTAAATGAGTCATATTAATGTCACCCGGTTGAATTGTTCTTGTAGTGGATACATCTGGAAATTCATTTGCATTTTGTTGTGAACATCCCATATATTTGAGATGTGATAATGAGTTGTAAAATGCATATCCTTTTTAAGGACAATAAAGTGATTTGATTTGATTTGAACTCGCGGAATTGCTGACCGGCAGGTGGACCTGACCAACCTGTCGACACTCTGCCGGTGTATCGCGCGATCACAATTGTCTATTCAATCACAGTGACGGTTGCCTTGGGCCACGCGACAGATCGTGAAAGCGTTCTTAATCCTCGGATAATTGATTTGAATGGGAACAGCACAGCCATAGACCAGGTCACCGTGACACCGCTCGCGTGACCATGACTCATAAACACTACTCACCTATTCGTGGAGTCGTCTCATCACACATCTCATCACGCGCGAGTGATGAACGGTGATATTTATCGCCAGGCCATGTGACACTAGACACCTGGTGTTAACAATGCCGGCT
>JAODUO010000014.1:752500-775000 GCA_025642075.2 Ridgeia piscesae | reverse complement strand
TGGTTTAAGTCCTTGCGTTCCACATATGTCATTGGCGCAATCTAGGCGGCTGTAAGCGCAAGTACTAATGGTCTAGGTATTAACGCCTAATTCCGGTCGTTTCCTTCTAAGCTCACGCGCTTCCTTGGGCCATTACCTCCAACTCTATTAGTTAGCGGAGTATTTGAAAAACCGCAAATGTTGTTACTTATAAGTATTTACGTTTGGTGGATACGTGAAACTTCTTCGTGAGACGTCTTTTTAAAGTAATTTAGGACACAAATATTTTAATTATAATAACAGTAACCTACTGTTGAGCAGGTGTAAGTTACGCATATTAATTGAGCAATGATCTACATTCGATTTGTTATTAACATAACTGGGGCAAAAAATAGTGTTGTTTACGCCCGGAAGTGGTAATACTTCCATATCAACGGTGTCAAGTGAGCATCGCCGCTTCAATGGCGCTACAACTTTGTTGCAGATCAAGTTTCTCAAAGACAGTTCCAACTTCGGCCGTTACCTTCTCAAGAGCGGAGGAGCGTTTCCACCACGAGACGAAATGGGCACGACTTATATCATGCTGGTGTGGGGTCTCAAGAACCAAGATTTGAGCAGGTGTCACCGCACGGACCACCAGTGTATGGGAGACACCGTCTGGGACGACTCGTTTCATCTCAACTCGGCCGTCTCGCAACAGGCGCTACTGGTTCGTTTCTTCGTTCATTCGTTTGTTCGTTCGTTTTGTTTCTCTGTTTGTCTATGTATGTCTGCCTGTCTGTCTGCCTGCCTGATCTCTCGCTCCCTCGTCGCTCCCTCGCTCCTCGCTTCGCTCCCTCGCTCCCTCGCTCCCTCGCTCCCTCGCTCCCTCGCCCCTCTCCTCTTCCTCTCTCTCCCTCTCCTCCCTCCCTCCCTCCCTCCCTCCCTCCTCTCTCCTCTTCTTCTCCTTCATCCGCTCTGCCTTCTCTGCTCCCTCTCGCTCTCTCTCTCTCTCTCTCTCCGCTCTCTCTCTCTCTCTCTCTCTCTCTCTCTCTCTCTCTCTCTCTCTCTCTCTCTCTTCTCTCTCTCTCTCTCTCTCTCTCTCTCTCTCTTCTCTCTCTTCTCTTCTCTTCTCTTCTCTTCTCTCTCTCTCTCTCTCCTCTCTCTCTCTCTCTCTCTCTCTCTCTTCTTCTGTCTCTGTCTCTGCTCTCTGTCTCTCTCTCTCTCTCTCTTCTCTCTCTGTCTCTCTCTCTCTCTTCTCTCTCTCTGTCTCTCTCTCTCTCTCTCTCTCTCTCTCTCTCTCTCTCTCTCTCTCTCTCTCTCTCTCTCTCTCTCTCTCTCTCTCTTCTCTCTACTCTCTTTTGTGTGTTGCGTGCATGTTTGAGGAAATGCACTTAATTGTCTACCACGATAATTGTATAATAAAACATAATATAAAGGATAATCCTTATGTTCTTTGAAAAAATCGGAGTGTTATCCAAATAAGTTCGAAGAGTTGAATCGAATTGATTCCCGAATGTTGACTGAACAAATTATATCGAGATCAGGTCAGTTACCATTTTATAGTGTTTACGCAGATTTCGCGACCCGCACTGACGGTCGTTCAGTCGTTCTAAGATGTCGTGATACGTATCTCTGTTAACCGATGCATCTGTGTAATATGCCTCTGAACTTCCATGGCTTCGCTTATTGTCCAATGCCAGACGTTGTCACCGTCTGCGATGGGCCGTGAGGGACCTCACTTTATGAATGTCCTCTCAGTCCAAACACATCAGTAATCAACAAGTAGCCTACTTCTAAATAATGTCTACGTGGGCTTTACCCGAGTAGAATTAATTCCCGTCCTGTGGGGTTACACCGTTCATCACATTTCACATCTCTGGCGTGTAGATGTCGTGTTGCGGGTGTTCTCGAGTTTTTGATAGATCGTTTCGAGCAAATCTTAGACTTTAACTGGTCGTGTTATCTACAGACACAGGCGAATTCGGAAATATTGACACTGTTGCCAGCTTGATAGACTAGATATTTAATACCATACATCCAATCCTGAGGATTTTCAAAGCGATTTCTATTTTATTCCCTCGCAGACCTGATCAAACGAATACCATTTCGACTTTTCTTGGAAGCATTCATCCATGCAACAGTTAATGCGCGAAGACTGTTCCTACACAAATATCCACCACTGTCTATAGCCAGATACTCATCCATATAGCTGAGTGAACTGGAGCAATGTAGAGTGAAAAAACCTTATCCAAGGTTTGACACTACAGGACAGGATTCGAACCCGGGTTCTCTTAGTCGAGAGTCCGAGGCTTTTACGATGCCATTTCAAAAGTGCGGCAGTTCGCCAGTCTTAACATTGTTGTTGCTAATATTCTCGCTGACTTCGTTCAACTCAGGATTTGTGCCGGAAACTGAAGACGATGTCGAAAGAAGACCGAAAACGTTTGCACATACGCGAGGACCTTGTTACGGGGCAGGCCGAGGTCGAATGTTTCGTCGATGATATGAACTCCTTCTATCGAGTAAGTGTTGCCATAGTGTGATATACAGCTCCATAGATTAGAGGCATTTGTTTTGTCTAGTATATGAGGTTATTGCTCTCAGTTGAACCTTCTCTGAACGCCGTCAACTTTGATTTCTACAGTTTGCTAAATCTATGTAATGAAATTGTATGAAACAGCTACACGATTAAACTAAACTAATTGCTTTATGATCGTAAATATCACAAATGTTATACCAAATTAACCCAAATTCTTACCATATTTCTCTTTTACTGTCCAGTTGGAACGAGATCGCAAGGTTGGTGACGAACGTGTCTACCCAAATGACACGTCCCTCACACTTCCGGTTGGAGAGTTGGAAGGTCAACTTGTGATGAATAAAAATCCCTCGGTGTTCCAGAATAAGAGTAATCTGCCAGAAGACTTCTCGCGGTACTTCGAGGTAGGGTCTATGGGTGACACTGTTAATATAACTATTAGTTAAGATGCCAATGTCGGATTGGTAACATGCTTGCCGTTGTGAAATCAATTACAATTCCAAATATATTCCATATATGCATATGTCTATGTAAATGTCCTGAGACTGTCAAAGAAAGTGATAATATTTGTACAATTATTATTCCAGTGGTGCTGATGTGTGAATAAGTAAACTGTAGATGTACCAGAGAATATAAATGCATGTGTCTGTATAAACTGAACAAATGCACGCGAGAGGACGTGTATTTGCAGGACGGAAGGACAAATGTTGATGCAACATAAAACAACACTAAAATATGAGAATACTGTAAACCGAAGTATGTGTAAAGTGTAAACTAACACGACGAAGGAAGTAACGAAAGTCGGAAACTATGGACATACCACCTTAAGAATGGGAAAGGTTATTAAGTACACTTGATACACTTGCAAGTAAGGACAGGAATACGGCATCACCGTATACATGCAGTGTGATGCGTTGTAGAAAAAAATTATATAATATTAGAGCCAAGTTAAGATCGTTTTTCGATGCGGTTCCTATAAAGCGACGTAGCTCGAAGATTGTTATTCAATTTAGTTTTATCTTTTAAAACTGTCTTTGCTGAACAAAGAAGCCAGCTCACTGTAGCCCTGGTACCACAGTGATAGATCAATGTTTGACACGACGTCGTTACATTACGTTATGTTGTGTTACATAACAGGTGATGACGTCGTTCTGGTTCTACAACGCCTTCCAGCCTCCATTCCCGTCTCAGCAACTTATCGACTACTCGAGCCTGGTGGGAGAAGCTAAAACACCCTATGTGCAAATCGTTCCCTTGCCTACGAGAGGACAGAGTAATGGTAAGAGAACGGCCACAAACACATTTTTGTCACACGTATTTCTTAATTTTATTTTACGGTAATGTGTTTTAAACAGTGCCAAGGGCGTAAACAAACATGTATCTTGCTATGTTTTCGTACTCAAGTACTGGAACCATTAAATTGAAGAAGACACACCCTGCTTAGACATCAAGCCGACACCAGAGCCAGGTTATCTTGATTCTACCGCAGTCATCATCATAAACAGGGTTAGATTAAATATGTTTGGAAATGGACGAATACCAGCTGATCACCACTGTCAGTAACGATTTAATCTGAGATAACGTCCTCGTTTTAGCGTGGACCTACCAGTACGGAACACGGCTGAGATTCGTCGCAATCAAAATCAGTACGGACTTGGAGGAAGCAAACCTCGGCTACAGCAAAGGCCTGCCCATCAGGGACGAGTGGGAAGACTTCCTAACGAATGAGGTAAGTCCAAAAGCATTTGACTCGAGAAGAGTCACTTAGCGGTAAGTCACTTTGAAATGAAGCGGGTAGCGCCATCAGTTGCGCTAAGCTGGTATCGCTGTGTTTCTGGCGGTAATTCCTATTTCGGAGAAACAGACATCTCTAAAAAAAATCCAAGATCGCATTTTATCATTGGAATAATTCGGCTAGGTGAAGTGATATAGCATATCAGTGCATTTGAATAGTAACGATAGCCAATTACATTATAATTACACAGCATAATAGTATTTGTGAACAACAGATGACGTTACAGGCTTCCCGTGTCGAATGCTTTTGTTGTGCCATACAACGACTAGGGCAGATTATGTCATGCATGCCTGAACATATCTCGATAACACTCGACGGTAATCATAATACTAATAATGTCGTGGGTTTAGGCCAGTCGGCAATTACCACACGCTTACGTCTGTCATTACTATTGCAACGAAATTCATTATTTAGCTGACATTATATCGTCGTCACTGGGTGCAGGTGACCTTTTAAAACGTGTGGATGCCAACTATTTGCACAACAGCTGCTCACGTTTAATTAAATTCGACCAGTTCCAACTGAGGAGAATTTACCACAACATGATTATGTTCAATTTGAGATTTGTTCATTAAAAATACTCTCAGTGCCAAATTGCCAACCTCGTATATCACTTGAATATAGTTGGCGTATAGTCGGGCCAACACAGAGACGGAAAGAGAGGGAAATGCGAGAATGTAATACGTTCCCGGAACATTTTAACCAGGCTTTCCCCGGAGGCTACAACGACCCTAAACCGGTGTAATGAGCCATAAGTATCCACGAGCTCCCAAAACCCACTTTTGACAGGGAGACACAGGGACACACTCTTACCCCGGAACTATGTTCAGCCGGGGACACTGTTTAAGACGTATGCGTTGTTGCCATGACACTGACACTGACACAGTGACACGATGTCGTGACTTGTTGTTACAGAAGAAAACTATGCCTGAAACTCTCCAAGGCGGCTTCCAGCTGACATTCCAACGGGGACAGGACGGCAGTCTGTGGCACTGGCTCACTCTGCAAAAGGTATATGACGTTTAATATGGCCACGTGTTCACTTTTCTCGTAAATGTGACTGGAGTATAGTTGTCGAGCTGTAATGATGTAATGCTAATGATAGGGGGTTCTTGTGTCACTTACTGCTCCAGAAAAAAATATTTTGATTTTGAAATACCACGTTCTGTGAGGCAAATCAGTTGTTTGCCACGTAAAACAGCTAAAATAACGCGGTATCAAACATATGTATGGTGTATGTGTACACTGCCGGCTGTCTGTATGTACACTGCCGGCTGTCTGTGTGTACACTGCCGGCTGTCTGTGTGTACACTGCCGGCTGTCTGTGTGTACACCCGGCTGTTGTGTACACTGCCGGCTGTCTGTGTGTACACGCGCCGGCAGCTGTCTGTGTGTACACTGCCGGCTGTCTGTGTGTACACTGCCGGTTTGTGTGTCGGTGTCTGTGTGTACACTGCCGGCTGTCTGTGTGTACACTGCCGGCTGTCTGTGTGTACACTGCCGGCTGTCTGTGTGTACACTGCCGGCTGTCTGTGTGTACACTGCCGGCTGTCTGTGTGTACACTGCCGGCTGTCTGTGTGTACACTGCCGGCTGTCTGTGTGTACACAGCCGGCTGTCTGTGTGTACACTGCCGGCTGTCTGTGTGTACACTGCCGGCTGTCTGTGTGTACACTGCCGGCTGTCTGTGTGTACACTGCCGGCTGTCTGTGTGTACACGCCGGCTGTCTGTGTGTACACTGCCGGCTGTCTGTTGTACACTGCCGGCTGTCTGTGTGTACACTGCCGGCTGTCTGTGTGTACACTCCGTGGTTTACCACTGCCGGCTGTTTTTTCTGTGTGTACACTGCCGGCTGTCTGTGTGACACTGCCGGCTGTCTGTAGTGTCACTGCCGCTCTGTGTTACATGCCGCTGTCTGTGTGTACACTCGGCTGTTGTGTGTAACCGGCTGTCTGTGTGTACACTGCCCTGTCTGGTACACTGCCGGCTGTCTGTGTGTACACTGCCGGCTGTCTGTGTGTACCTGCCGGCTGTCTGTGAACACAGGCTGTCTGTGTGTACAACTGGGCTGGTCTGTGGACACTGCCGGCTGTCTGTTTGTCACAGCCGGCTGTTCTAGTCCCACTGCGCTGTCTGTGTGTACACGCCGGTGTCTAGTGTACACTGCCGGCTGTCTGTAACATCCGTTGTCTGTGTGTACACTGCCGGCTGTCTGTGTGTACACTGCCGGCTGTCTGTGTGTACACAGCCGGCTGTCTGTATGTACACTGCCGGCTGTCTGTGTGTACACTGCCGGCTGTCTGTGTGTACACTGCCGGCTGTCTGTGTGTGCACTGCCGGCTGTCTGTGTGTACACTGCCGGCTGTCTGTGTGTACACTGCCGGCTGTCTGTGTGTACACTGCCGGCTGTCTGTGTGTGCACTGCCGGCTGTCTGTGTGTACACTGCCGGCTGTCTGTGTGTACACTGCCGGCTGTCTGTGTGTACACTGCCGGCTGTCTGTGTGTACACTGTCGGCTGTCTGTGTGTACACTGCCGGCTGTCTGTGTGTACCCTGCCGGCTGTCTGTGTGTACACTGCCGGCTGTCTGTGTGTGCACTGTCGGCTGTCTGTGTGTACACTGCCGGCTGTCTGTGTGTACACCGCAGTGGTTTATTCCAACTACCAGTTTCTGATGCCTTGTGATGTTTTGCTGTATGTCATACTGAAACCGAAACTGAACTTCCGTTATTTCAGCAAGATTATTACAGTAACTACTGGTATAATAATTTATGTTGATCGTGATTGTAATTGTTGGTCCTTATTAACAAATGTATTTGCTTAGGTTTAAAACGCATTTTGTTTCCCTTTAGTCACATTTGAACGAGTGACATTTAGAATATATTACGTCACTGTCGTCTACGTGAACAAAGACATCTTAGAATTAGAAATGGCAATGGATTTAGGACATACTACGTAGTATGTTCTAAGTCCATTGCCATTTCTAGTACCACGATGTCATTATTCTTGTAGACGCCGGTAAGATCCATTGCCATTTCAACTACTATAAGATGTCGTTGTTCTCGTAGACGCTGGTGACGTCCGCAGTGACGGGCCTCGTGGTCGGTCTCGGAGTCGCCTTGCCGATCCTCATCTTCGCGACGGCGAACATCTTCACGGGGCTCCTGGCGACCTGTTCCATCCTCCTCAGCACACTCTGTGTCGTTGCAATCATCCCACTCGGAGGCTGGAAGCTCGGGGTAAGTCGATGTCCCAACACGTGTCATGGGCAGACAATATCTACATTATTATTTAAAATTAAAGAATACAATCAACATACACCTTCAATTTGCAATTCCCCCTGTTATTAGGCGTAGCTGTGTGATGCCATTGTCGACAGAATCCCGGACAGTCTGTTGAAGTCTTTACTGTCTTTTCATTAAGATCTTTAAACTATTTGCGTAAGGTTGAGTTGTCCTACGACACATTAATGTTTGTGCATTTGAGTATTTCTCACCAACGTACAAGTGGTAATAGAAGCAAGTTCTTAGTTCTAGACAATGCATGTTATCTATAATCATCAAATACGGCGCTGGTCTCTCTGTTTATACGTGTGTGTTTTTATCTATTCGATCATATCTCCGTCAGTTTTGCCTATACGAGGCTGAAATGTTACTCAGGCACGCGAACTGGACCGTTATGATAGGACTGATATCTCTGAATTGCACCTGGGGGCGGAGCGCAGATATTGCGAGCCCAACATTTCAAAAGGCTGCCTTAAGTGGCTACGTTGGAATGATATCTTATATCGGGTGTGCTGAACGTACATTTGGGTTAGGCTCTGTTTTTGGGGTTTGAGTAGGCTGGAATTAAGTTTGGGGCAAAGAGGAGGTTACTAATAAGAATTATGTGAGAAGTTGTTTTACATAATGGAGATAAAATTTCACTGCAATATTGAATGTTGTTCTCATTTCAGTAAATAGCATTCGAGAGCCACTCCTTGAGATTGTACGTGTAGATATGTACTGACATTGACGCGTCTTTGTGTATGTTTTTCCAAGTGCAAAATCGGGTCACCGAGGTAGTGAGGTAGTGAGCTAGGTACAGACCGTATCACCCCACAGCTATTGCTTACTTTTTTTGCCTCCTAATTTGTTCTCATTCATATGTTTCCTTTGCAGCTGATGGAGTCGATCAACCTCACCCTGGTCGTCGGTCTGTCCGTGGACTATGTCGTGCATCTGGCGGAGGGATACAGCCGGTCGTCGCACAGCAAACGGCTTGGACGTCTTCACGATACGCTCGCTCAGGTCGGGATCTCGGTGCTGTCTGGAGCGTGCACGACCATCGGTGGATCCGCCTTCCTGCTGCTCGCCGAGATTATCCTCTTCATGCAGTTCGGCGTGTTTATGTTCGCCACCATTCTCTTCTCCATCGTCTTCGCTCTCGGCTTCTTCTCGACCCTCCTCGGCATTCTGGGGCCTGAAGACGACCGCGGCTCAATCAAACCGTTTAAGAGCTGGCTGTGGAAGGTTGTCACGTGTAAGGTCTGCAAACGAGAAGAGAGCCAGCCATAGACTAAGGCAATCCATAAGACGTGTGACTGGGACGATGCTGATAGCTATCATACAATTGTGGCCGTTTACATCTGTATATATGTCATTACGCGAACACATGTTATGGCACTTGGCAATGGATGCCGTTGACTATTTTAATGTCTGGAGGTGATATTATGTCTGTACAGCACCGGATTATTGGTCGAGAAGACACGGGTATCTAGGTCAACCTGCTGTTGTTACGAAACATTAGCGATTTCGTTAATTTCATTAATCGCCCAGTAATACAGGCAGATTCTCTAAAAGCTGCTGGTCCAGTCTCGCGCGTTGTCTAGGCGCGATATGAGAGTGCATAGGTATATTATTATTCGATGTTTATCTGTGTCTATTGTGTACATAAGATCACAATGCCATAATTTACATATCAAGTTTTGAAATAATGAGGGTGACTTTGGGCAAAACAATCCTATATTTTGTAGTAAACAATTCTTGCTTCCGACGATTTGTTAAATCCTGGTTATGCCAATAGACTGTAAACCGTCTGTCTGCAGTCGACATCGGAATACAGCAAATACAATTCAATTCCTTTTTCGTCGAATGAACTGTTTTTCATATAAAATAACTGCCCTAGCACACCGCATGAGTTTGCGTGTCACGTGTCTGCTTTATGTCGGGGCCTATTCGAGTTGACTGATCTTCACGTCACGTTTATTACATCAAGCTTTTACAAGCAGTAGGCAATTTTTACTGTAGTTAGTGTATGTATATATAATGTTAACTGTGTCTATATAGGGTAACAAATATTTATGGACAGAGACTGACTCGGTCAAACATTATTTTGAACAATAAATGTACATATTACTTCACAGGAGTTTGATATATTGCATTGTTTCATAAATAATGTATCTTATTATGACACTAAATGTTGCTTCTCCTTATAATCATAATCGTGGCATTTATATAGCGCTGTTCCAACATTCGTTGCTCACAGCGCTGTACAAAAAGTTCTTGAAAATAGACGAGTCTTTAGTTTTACCTTAAATGCAGCAGTGGTCATAGCAGTTAATGTCAGATGCTGCGGTAGCTCATTCCACAGACACGGGGCTGCCTCGCTAAAAGCTCTGTCACCTCAGTGACGCCTTGTGCCTGGCACACAATAAATTGTGTTCGCTGGAGCGCGGCGACCGAACCTGCTGTACACATTGTTCATGTATCCAGATGCATGGCCAATCTGTGCTCAATGAGTGAGTAGCAGGATTTTGAATAGAGGCACGCACGCACGCATGCACGCACGCACGCGCGCACATTTAATTGGGCGGTTCAATGATACAATGCATTAATGATGTATCAGAAAACATTATGATGGTCGTGCAATTATTCGTCACTTTATTGTTTCTGCTTCTTCTACACTGTAGACTACTGGACTCGCCCTAATGTCACGTACCTAGGGCCCACGAATATTTTGATCTTCCTCTGTGTGGGAATCATCGCACAGGAACTGTGCATATATCATACAGACCTGCCTAACCAATTTAGTGTGCCGCAAATATCGATTTATGCAGTGACGCCAGGTACTTAACACCTCCTTCAAGGATCTCCCATTACCACTGTGTAATGTAAATGTGTGAGTAAATGACAGGTGGGTTGTAGTCGATCCCAGTGTTCAAGTGTTCAGTGTTTGACCTTGACGCCCAAAAAGGTCTAGGCGGACCAGCAAAAAGGACCAGCAGCTTCCAAACCCTGTCTGCGTATGTGCGTGCGTGTCTCAGAGCGTGTGTCTCAGAGCGTGTGCATCTGTGCATTTGAAATATACCTGTCATTGGGCAACACTAACAAAACAGCATCACAATGAGACCATCGTGCCGCTACAGCAATGCAACTCAAACCTCGATGGGAGGCTTCTAACTGACGCGACATCACTGAAGGGTTGCTGAAAGACTGTCGTCTATGCCAGTACCCTCATGCTCGTGAGCACATGAGAGCACACCGACGTCGACAAGCTCGACTTGACCAATCTAGTCCAGGTAGAGATTGACCATACACCGGCCACGCAGTAGAAATCGGCGGTCAGGTATCAGATATTGCTACAGCCAGAACGAAACACGCATATAATTGTCAGTTGGCCATATTCAGGCTGGATTCAATGTTCAATGTAACTCGTTGAAAATTGCTGCAGTAATCAACCTTCCGAAACTATTTGTCCAAATGTTGATCCACTCAAGTGTAAATTTATTATCAAAGACATGCTGGGCAATCGACAAAACCCAGGCCACTTGATAATTCTTACCTTAATAAAAGGTACAGAAATGGCATCTGCAAAATCGTGTCTTTGAAGATGTTTCCCACAAATCATTTCTTGATGACGTTTTAGAAGGCTTTTTCCGTAATTCAGGTGTCGTTGAAAAAACGCTCTAATATCCAATATGACATCCTGGCTTGTTTATGCAAATATATCGTGTTGATGCAAAGTTGCCAACGATTCACATGGTTGGTTGTGAATCTCTCTGGCAGTATTTTCTTAGACTCTGTATGAATGGTACATCACCGACGTTAATTACTATGATATACGTGGATTCAGTGAGACACCACTATCATCATCTGACTCTATTTGTTAAAAGCATGACCTAAAACTGAGGGTAGCCAATGAATGAATACATTGGTGGATGTTTATGCTTAGAATATCGGATTATCGAAATAGAGACCGTCGGTTCGAATCCGGCACTGCCGTCAAACATTATGCTAGCTAGATAGGCAGGCAGGCAGGCAGGCAGGCAGGCAGGCAGGCAGGCAGGCAGGCAGGCAGGCAGGCAGGCAGGCAGGCAGGCAGGCAGGCAGGCAGGCAGGCAGGCAGGCAGGCAGGCAGGCAGGCAGGCAGGCAGGCAGGCAGGCAGGCAGGCAGGCAGGCAGGCAGGCAGGCAGGCAGGCAGGCAGGCAGGCAGGCAGGCAGGCAGGCAGGCAGGCAGGCAGGCAGGCAGGCAGGCAGGCAGGCAGGCAGGCAGGCAGGCAGGCAGGCAGGCAGGCAGGCAGGCAGGCAGGCAGGCAGGCAGGCAGGCAGGCAGGCAGGCAGGCAGGCAGGCAGGCAGGCAGGCAGGCAGGCAGGCAGGCAGGCAGGCAGGCAGGCAGGCAGGCAGGCAGGCAGGCAGGCAGGCAGGCAGGCAGGCAGGCAGGCAGGCAGGCAGACAGACAGACAGACAGACAGACACAGACAGATAGATAGATAGATAGATAGATAGATAGATAGATAGATAGATAGATAGATAGATAGATAGATAGATAATCTTCGTGCATTTCATGTCATGTTGCTGAATGATTTCCATATAAGTCGATTGAAGAAGTCTGCAAGAAAATAAAATGTAAAGCTATATATCCTAGGGTGTTGTAGTAATAAAAGCAAAAACTGCTTTAAGAACAATAGAAATAGAATATTAATGTTACATTTCAAAATATAATAGCCCCCCCCCCATATGGGTCGTGTCGATCAATAGAGTCGCAAGACATAGACATTCCAGTGGTGGCCAGATTTTAGTTTGTGGCCAATCTATGTCAGTCTCCGTTTATTAATGTTCAATATACTATCCTCCAATGATAACACTTATATGCCGTCGGACATGAATTAATGTTCGCTATTAAGCTTCTAGAGCCGAACCTTTCTCGTAACCGAGGCATGGGAGCTGACCCTGGCCGTACATGTCACAGCCACTGGCCATTGAACTGTCTACTTGCGACATTCTAAATGTAGACCCGCCGCACACGCGAAGTTCTTTATATTGACCCGCGGCGAGCTGGATTCTGACCCGACATTGTTACCGATACTGCTGATTCGCTATCAATAACACCTGCACAGTCCACAGGCATGCCATCAGCGCTGGACGCACCGGTCCATAACGTTCTCAAAATTAACCCGCGACGGTCCGTTTTCTGACCTGACCTATTTTTGAGGTTGCTTATTCGGCGTAAACTGTTTCCGCATAGACGACGGTTGTGCCGTCTGCACTTAATGCACTGGTCCATAACGTTCTAAATACTGACCCGCAACGATCTGTTTTCTGACCTGACCTTATTACCGAGATTGTTCAATCGACACCGGTACATCAATTCAAACGACAGCTGTATTGACAACATTGCACGCATTGGCCCACGACGTTCTAAATACTGACCCGCGACGGTCTGTATTCTGACCTGACATTATTACCAAGAGTGCTGATTCGCAATTTCGGTGTGCCGGAAAACATTACTAGTGATAATAATCAATAATGTATCAGTGCTGGTCGTAGGAATTCTGCGAAGATACCCCAGGCCAAGGACGGCGACTCAAATAGCTGGGCTAATTTACGATTATAGCGCAGTTAAGCCTTCCTGTCGTGACTAAAAGAGTACTGTTCTGATTCAACTGTGGAATTCGTGCAATAAATAAGGTTTGGGCGATAAAGACTGTGACAGTATCATGTATGTATGAAATGAATGTATCTTTCGCATTCGTGCTTTTGACTTTGTGGTTGTGTGAATAAAATATAAAATGGGGTGGGTGCATCTCAAATGTTGTGTTTAGCCAATATAATGAGGCTATGTTGTTCCATTTGTATTAACGCTATCGGGAGAATAGTTGTGTTAATATTTGCAGATTAGCTACTTAGGGCGTTGGCGGCCAATGCCCCAGAAAGCCCTCTTTGTTGGGTAGACTGCAAACATTGTACACTGTGCTGTTACTGTGAATAAAGATCTATGATGCAACGTCCAATCGTCGTCCTACTAGGCCGTCGTTGTAGCAGTCCATTCCGATGTAATACGTTTAATTGTGGGGCAAGGGAGACGGTAACAAACTGCAAGTATATCACACTTACTTATAGTTATGTTGTCATCTTCCAGACGCCAGACACTGTTTACAATAGTTGTTTACCCTATCACGTGTTATATCGTAATATTCCAGCACTCTTGATGTGCACGGTAACTGTGACGGTTCTATTCTAGCAACCAGTGCATTGACAATTATCGTTCTAGCTTATACAAATGTCACGTTTGCGTGGTTTGTGCATTCTTGTATATAGTATGGTCACTTAAACAAATTGGTCATCATTAATATAGGTAACTAGTCGAACTATATTGCCCATTCACTACGAATATTATGATTGTCCTACTATTAGTATTTTATAGTTTCGAAGAGAATCGTTTCTGGATGTTTTTATATTTAATCCGCACGATGGCAGCACTGATGCACCATAGCTCCGAGTATCGTATTCAACTAGTGGTGGTTGTGTAAACACATTCCATGTTAATTTGTTTGCAAACAGTACACGGAATTACTTATAATGTTAATCAGCGAGAAGTTAATTAATAGTCTCTTGCTTGAGAATTAGTACTTTTCATTCTGCAATTATATTTTACGTAGAAGTTAAAAACAACTTGTAAGTCAGGTTGTTAGAAATGCACAAATGTAATAACTTTAACGGTTAGTAATTCAGATTAAGAATATTGTTACTGTTTGGAACGGTCTGATCCGGTTTTTGTTTGTAAAACAGCATTCCGTTAACTAACTACACCAATATGGACTATGGCACATTTATATGTACTATGAATCAGCCTGAGAAAAAACTCGTTCACATAGGTTAACCTATTGACTATAAAAGCGGGGTCGCCGTCAGTACGCGATAACTATCTACTGATCTAATTCTACTGTTGACTGCCGCCGACACCGAAGAATCACTTGGCCCAGCAGGCTTTTACATTCCGATTGATTATCATTATTGATTATCAGCTCCAAGTTCCGTTTATATAACGTGTTCTTTATTGTGTGCGGATGCTTCGGTACTACTGACTTCTGAGAGCTGAAATGAATGTGTTTTTTTATAAGAACATGGGGTAGCATTTCTTATCTAGGAGCACTTTTAATCGATAACGTTGTTTTTGATCGAGAGGTACTGGTATATATTCATCAGCAACGTTTCCCAGTTTGTGCCCATTTGAATGTGTTGTAACTGGTAACAACTGGTAGTGGACGTAAAAGAAAAAAACCAAACCGATGACATGACGAGCTGGAATTTTCATCCAGGGTTTACGTGATCATTACGAACGTTCTACTAAGTATTAAGATTGCGTTCTATTCCGTCACATTCCAGGATTTATTTTATGTGTTCATTGTTGCAACGAATAATTTGTTTTTAGAAGCGACAGACGGACGGGCGGTCGAGCGCGCGGGCGGGCGGACGAACTGTGTCTAAAGACTGGAGCGTTCACATCAAGTGAGAGGAGAGGAGCAACAGAGAGAGAGGGGGGCAGAGGGAGGGGGGAGGGAGGGAGGGAGGGAGAGAGGGAGAAGGAGGAAGGGACGGACGGACGGACGGAGAAGGAGGAAGGGACGGACGGACGGACGGACGGACGGGACGGACGGACGGACGGACGGAGGACGGACGGACGGACGGACGGACGGACGGACGGACGGACGGACGGACGGACGGACGGACGGACGGACGGACGGACGGACGGACGGACGGACGGACGGACGGACGGACGGACGGACGAGAGACGGACGGACGGACGGACGGACGAGACGGACGACGGACGGAGGGAGGGAGGAGGAGGAGGGAGGGAGGGAGGGAGGGAGGGAGGGAGGGAGGGGAGGGAGGAGGAGGGAGGGAGGGAGGGAGGGAGGGAGGGAGACGCTCACCATGTGGCCACTGTAAATAATGACAACTGCAACTCAAAAGTAAAAACTGTCTCAAGATGTCTTACGGAAAAAACATGACCAGCGAAACACTCCTTTCAAACCATAGCATATCAAGTAAATAACTGCTAATAGAAAGAACGCCTCGGAAAGATGCACTTACAACTCTCCAAAGTTAGCGGTGTAATAGACAGTGTATTACAGATTCCAAGAACCACTGACGGTGTTGTCCTTCAGAAAACCACAGTCGCCGTAAGTCCACAAAAGGAGAGCTCTGTGCGATGTCTGGTATGTGCTCTGTGCGGTTGTCCTGGTCGATGACGACGACACAGACAGGAGGCGGAAGTGGTGATGACGCATGCCCATACTTCCCACTGCGTGCCCCGTAGGGGTGCGGTGACATGGTGCTGACTCGAACAATGAGTTGCTTGGCAAGAGAGATTCTAAGTATTCTTCCCCCGCGCCGTCGTCAGCTTTGTCCACGGGGGGTCGCTATTGTTGGTCAGTGTTTAATCACATCCATAGACAACAGCGACTTATTACAGATGTTTAATCACGTCCATATATGACAGCGACTGGTGACAGATGAACAAAACATTGTAATTCAAGTAAACCACTGTCTTCTGTCGCAATACGAACGTTTGGGCAATGGTTACATTTCGTGACTGGAACCCGATTTTAAACATACCACAGTGGCACGCACGCACGCACGCACGCACGCACACGCACGCACGCACGCACGCACGCACGCACGCACGCACGCACGCACACACACACACACACACACACTGGTACGAAGAGCAACCGTGGCTACAGGACTGAACAAAACCGAAGAGCAGTATTTTAAACGCACCTAAATTCATATAGGCCTACATTGCAAAAACAGACCTACATAGCATCTACTCTGGCATGCTACAGCTCATTTGTCCAACTGTAGATTTGGTAAGTTCATCGGATTAATTATCTTAATTAATTATGACGGCGCCTCTTGGTGCAACAAGCAACACCTCGTTACGTATAATTAGTGTTTCGTTGGTATATACCATATTGTATAAAATGGTCAGTGTTCAAGGTCTCGAATGACACGAATCTTGACGAGTGGTATAGTTTCAGTAGGCCCTACTTGACGGGTGTTACAGTCCTAGACATCTTTAATGAATATACAGGTATGCGTAATCAAGAGCCAGCCACAGGCTCACACTACATTAGCGTGGCTCGCGCTGAAGCCTTACGGCACACTACTGGCCTAAACCACCACATCTACCATCAGGTTTATGTTTCGTCAATGAAGTACTGATTACGAAATCTTACGGCGAAAACACGTACTGGTGGTGAGGTCGGATTGACCGGACGGACTTACGACATTGCCTTTGGGCCGACTGAGCTGTCATTAGCTACGACGCCGCGTATCGCCCGTTGGATCATTAGAGCACACGACGGGTTGTGTTGAATAAGGTTACCAGGGTCTAGCAGTAACGATGTAATGCGGTGACTCGTCGTGACCTCGTCACGCCAGTCTGTGGCAGGGCAACGGGGTAATAATAACAGCGATGTCGTAATCAGGTGAACCGCCTCAGAAACCACCGCAGTGGTGACTCCAGAACTGTGTCAATACTACAGTGGCATTTGCATAACTAACGTATTTAGTGGGGAACAGCCACCTCCAAAAACACATTCAACGTTCCTAATGCACCCACCAAATAAAATCCAACGGTTTCCATGAGACCTTCAAATGTATCCTAATTAAAGCTCCAAGAAAACCTCCAATTGCAGCTACTTGACACCTTCATCGGAAGCTTTGTCCTTCGAGCGGACACTCAGCGGAGTGATGCTTCGTACCTCATTACCTAATTTCTACCTGTCCTCAAGAACGTTAATCGTCACTCCTTATATTGCTTTATGCCGATTGAGACAGAGTGGAATTGCGCGTGTCTGCCTCTTGCTGTCTTCTGCCAAAGAACGACGTATTTATAGTATGTTAACATAATTTGTGCAAATATGTTTACAATAAGACGAGACACATATAACAGTGTAAATAGCAAAACCTTCAACTCCATTCTCACCGACAAGAACTGTTATTTCTTGTTTCCCCGGACAGTAAAATAGTGGACCCAGTGGTCATTATCACTGAACCATAGCACTTCAAATAAACTTTAATATATACAGTTCCAACCATACGTATGCACGAGCTTCCAACCCATGATCTGACCGTTTGACCACATCTGGGAGTGTTGGTCAGTACAGAACCACAACAAAACCGAGACATCAGTGGCCTTCCGTCCACGTGAGACGACATGTACCCGCGAGGTGTTATCCGATCAACAGAGGCAACTCTGCAGAGATACGCGTCCCTTTCTAGTCAGGCAGTAATGAATCCGAAGCACGAAACTGTCGATACGGAAATCAATACATCACCGTTCTACTTCGACAGCAGGTATGTACAGGTGATGTTGCATTATATAAACAAATCGCCATCCCCCGTTGCATCAATGAAGATGTGGAGCTCAGGCGTCATTCCGCGTTGAGATAAACCCATCACGGATCGAGTATTGCGTGAACATGAATTGGTTGAAATGTTCGTGATTAGCCTCGCAGCAAACTGGGATCTTGTTCAGGTAATGCGGCTAATCACGTGGCCAGTACAACAGGCAAAAGTACGCGTTCTCTGCCCGCTACATCGGTTCGATAATCGCCGGTAATCATAGCATGGGTTCGACGAATACGAAGCCTCCGTTTGATCTGACAGCGAACACAGACGTACGTCATGAAAGTACCTGTTGTAACCACGCCTGCACCCAGGGATTACGTATACTAATAAATGCGACCGATGTGCAACGCCGAATCATTGCCGGGTGTGTTTGAAAGATACGGTGTGGCAGCGAAGTTGTCGGTGACTGCACAGTAGGCTACTACTGGTGTCACACGACGCACGGCCTTGCAGTGTGGTCGCTCGGTGTTGCGAGTACCGATAGTCATTCACGTGTGACGGCGATCAAGTCTTACATGGTCAGCGACGCGTGACATCGACTGGGCTTCCGCGGTACGGTACGGCTCGCAGCTCGTACGGCGGGTAGAGGCGGAAAAGACGGGAACGTCTCTCTGGTCAGTGCAGCACGAACGTACTCTTGTCATTTTGACAATCCGTAACTCCACAGAACTGACAGAAACATAACGTCAGGATGGAGAAGAGCGTTAAGACCGTGTCCGGGACAGACTTAGACGACGTAGCCTTCAGCACGGGGAAAGGGAACGGTCGACCTGCCCCCAACGGTCAGCCAGGGCCGAGTAACGCAGCCCTTGACGTAACCGACAGTGACCTAATCGCAGAGGAAATACAGAGAGAGAAGCGAGAGTTGTCTCCTCTCAGATACTGCCGCTTCATCGCTGAGAACCCCAAACTGGCATTCGGTAAGTCATTAAATTAGCGTCACTAACGTTCGGAATGATAGTGTATTATATCACATCCTTAGAATAATAAGTGTCAATTTTTTAAATTCAAAATTGAACTCTACGATATCAAATCACTAGAATAATTATTCCTAGGATTTTTTATTCAAAATATATTGATTCCGAATAGTAAATGTAAAGTAGGGGACGATACCTGTCCACTCTACGTGGTCTAACAGATATCCGCTGACGTGTTGAGTCGCGCATTACTTGCACTTAGTGAGACGTCAATTAGGACCTACTTGTGTGCCAATGAAGAAACTCAAGCGTTCTGTGTACCGTATTGTTCTTGTCATCGCGTCCGTGTCAGGGAGAGCTGCGCCATCGTTTATTCGTGTTGCGCGGCGACACTCAGACACACATTCATTAGGCCCCAAGAGTGTTGTTGCACAACTGACATTTAAACCCCCACCATTTGGCGATAGTTCGACTTTGAAATACCCCGCGAAATACCAAACCCCACACACTATGCCACTTTACTCAACCCATGGGTATTTCACATAATATGTTATAGTAAAGTTAAGTTGAAATGGCCAAAAGACAAAACGTCAGGTCCGCATGTCGTACGTGTATTAGTCCGTTGATAGGACCTAGCGACAGGTAATATATTTAACAGAATATCAAACAGCAAAGTGACATGTATTGTAGCAAATATAA
The DNA here is from genome assembly GCA_025642075.2 of Ridgeia piscesae. Lineage (NCBI taxonomy): Eukaryota > Metazoa > Annelida > Polychaeta > Sabellida > Siboglinidae > Ridgeia > Ridgeia piscesae. Next base: position 755,409 of record JAODUO010000014.1, on the reverse strand, counting down.
TCAAATAATATTGTTCATATGCTTTCATGAAATCAGTTTAAACGTGTATTTAACATAGAATAGATTTTCAAAGTGAATACTACCTTAGGATTGCTTAATATAATTTTTCCCCAATTCATTTCACATTAATGTATCTACTATAGATTTCATAATTTAGTTGAGTTAACGAGTCAACATTCATTTCTGGTATTACGAATTAAAAGGTTCTTATTTAGTGCAGTATCCAGTCCTTAGGATTTTTTAAAGCGCTTTACACTTTACTTCCCTGGCAGACCTGTTCAATCAGACACCATCTCAACTTCTCTGGGAAGCATCCAGCCATATGCTACAATTAATGCGCGAAGGTTGCTCGTACACATATCCACCACTGTCTATACCCAGCCACTCATTTATACAGCTGAGTGAACTAGATAAATGTGAGTAAACACATTTGCCCAAGGTTTTGGCATCGCAGCACAGGATTCGAACCCAGGTCCCCTTAGTCGAACGTCGGAAGTTCTACCCCTGAGCCACTGCGCTCTACGCACTAAGCATGTAATCAATTAGTTACGATCACCGACGAGAAAGGCCTAAGGACCAACGATGTCTCACAATTTCCCTTGTGCAACGCACGAGGATCCCCAGTCTTTCACAATCTCCCGTGAGAAAAGGAACACAAACCCCCCCAAGCATTGAAAACTCTTATTTTATCAGAATAATTATTTTTGTGTGCACAGTCGTATCAAATTAACGATGCTGAGGCTAACGATGACACTTTTGAGATTACATGGTTTTAAACAAGAATGTTGCAAACAAATTACTGTCAATTTTTTCAATGTTGAAAACGTTTCCAGATACCATCAGATCAGTTACTTGCAGAGGCTACGTCACGTGTACTCTACATTACCACTGAGGTCAACGTGATATTTGTTAGGTGTGACAATTTATGATAATGTGAACATTTCTTCATTCCAAATTACAACTATTTTGTAGTCTCATCGTTTAAAATTCAGAAAACCTATACCATTGACGACGACGACGCACGCACGCACGCACGCACGCACGCACGCACGCACGCACGCACGCACGCACGCACGCACGCACGCACGCACGCACGCACGCACGCACACACACACACACACACACACACACACACACACACACTACGCCATAAGACTATGCTGCAGATATTTTTCAATTGCATGAATCACAGAACCATGGTCATGGGCAAGATTAATTTACAAGTAGAAATTCTCGGCATATTGATTTTTGATATATACATGTAATTATTAGATCCCGTCTGTTCAATGTGTGGCACAACGTGATTCCTTTTATGATCAATACATGATCAAATACAGTGAAAGTGATCTATATACACGACTAATTACTTCACGTGGGAAGCAACACGTTGTTTAGGCGTGGTCAGTATAAATTAAACCGCGTGACCACGATTCGTGTAAGCAGAAAAATCGATTGTCCTTACACAGTGCCCGAAGTACATGATGCAACGCGACACATCCACATGAACACCCAATCCAAGATAAATTACACTTCTCTTACCTCAAACACCATTAACCACTGCCTGTAATCGTTGGCAATACACACCCTATTGGAACTTAATAAAATAAATAACAAAATAACAAGAATGGGATGAATTGAAGGCAAAATTATGGGGTAATGGCCTCAGATTCTATATACGTCTATATACTTCTATATGTCGTGTCGATACCGTTGATCTAGTGTATATCACGTGACAATGCATTTTGTGTGGAATACCTACGTCTGTAGGGTAACGACTGAGTCCAGTGTACGTAAACGTGTTACACAATGCAGGATGTGTCATACGTCACATTGACAACGTTAGTAGTATGCATCACACATATACGTAGGTAGGATATTGGGGACCGGTTCCAGGGATGGATCCAGAGAGAACAGTATAACAGCAGGAGCACAAAACTTCAAGTTGTAGCTTAAGGCTCCACAAACAAAATTTTGACTCACGCTGTGTCGATCGTGACATCGGAAGATGGGACGAGGGGCGAGAGGCGAGAGGCGAGGGGCGAGGGGCGAGGGGCGAGGGGCGAGGGGCGAGGGGCGAGGGGCGAGGGGCGAGGGGCGAGGGGCGAGGGGCGAGGGGCGAGGGGCGAGGGCGAGGCGAGGGGCGAGGGGCGAGGGGCGAGGGGCGAGGGGCGAGGGGCGAGGGGCGAGGGGCGAGGGCGAGGGGCGAGGGGCGAGGGCGAGGGCGAGGGGCGAGGGGCGAGGGGCGAGCGGCGAGGGACGAGGGGCGAGGGGCGAGGGCGAGGGCGAGGGGCGAGGGCGAGGGGCGAGGGCGAGGGCGAGGGCCGAGGGGCGAGGGCAGGGACGGGGGCAAAGGTGCTGTGGAAAATTTGAGCAGCCGCGTCATCTGACTTCAGATTTCTGATTTCTCTAGTGTAATGAACATTCTAAAAGATATAGGGAAACGCCACATTCCAAATGTCTAGCGGGGCACGTGCCCCGGGTCCTCTGGTTCCGCCCATGGCTTCAAGTCACGGCTGCCGTAGCATTCATGCTAGAACAACAGCAATGCCGTGACCCACAACTCAGAAAAGCTAGCAGAAGATACCATTCCAGCGGTGGCGTTTGTGTTGTATGTTTAAGGCCTCACTCTGGGCGGTCACATCCTCATGGTGACAGTGACGGCCATTTTGATTGGGACTGGCTACGACATCATTCCTATCACGTTTGACCGGATCCCACTGGACATTCGCACGAATGACGACTACCTGCGTCACGTGGCTTGGACGAACCGCTTCGAGGACGGAACGATCATCAGACGCGGTGTGGCCAGTGACGGCACGCAGGTGAGTACAGGTTAAATGTCTTCTGTCCACCTGCTGCTACTGAAGTACATATGACATCATCGAAACAGTCGTGTTTTGACGATGGAA